>JARBEQ010005337.1:5135-16398 GCA_030265355.1 Tritonia tetraquetra | reverse complement strand
GGAATTGAGGCCTGCTTGGTTTTTATCCTTCATTTGTTGTCTTCAAACCGGGCTTAGTATATCTTCGGCCTTAGTCCTAGATCTGAAAGGGCCCTCTCCTACTACTCGCATAACTCAGTCAACACCACGGGGAGTGGAAGTTGTTCTCCCTAGCCGAGATCAAGACGTGTATTCAATCCTGATGGGTGGAGGGTACCGAACTGGAGAATAAGAAGACGGGGTCTCCGTAGATTTTCTGCCTGATTTATCCGTGTGGCACAATCGAAGGACAGATACGTCCATGCCTGATGAGCCTCCATGGTCTGGACTGTTGAAATGGAAGGCGACCGGTCTGTCGGCGTCACAGATGTTGCACGAAACGGTCGCCAAATCGCTTGCCTGTCTCGCCCACATAGCATATGTGACAGGACAGTGACAGATTTTGCACCTAATAACGTATACTAATAATTACTAAGTTACGGTCGGTGCAAGTGAAGCTCTGTCTGATTTGCCAGACTCGTTCGGGACAACTGATGGAGTTGGCATCGCACGAGTAGGGACGTTTTGCAGCGACGGCGTCCACATGGGGGGGCCCTGGTCTGGATAGGGCCCATCTCTGTACTGAAACGGCTCCTGACCAGGAGGTCCCCCAAGTAGCGATCACGCCTTTACGCCATCAGAGTGGGGCTGGAGAAAATATCTTTGGTCTCCTTGTCTTTCGCTGGATAGTGCTTCTGTAGAATTCAACTGTGAGAGCAACGAGAACATGAGAGAGATGTGATACCATTCTGTTTTGGGGTTTTATGCTTCTGTATACACCCACATCAGAAGGCGAGGGGGCAGAGTGGTCTATACGACAGACTTTCATATGGCGAGGGTCGTGGGTTCGAGTCCGGCGTCAGGCACTTCGTTTTTTCCTTGGGCAAGAAATTTTACTGTTTGCCTCACTCGACACAGGTGTAAAAATGGGTACCAATTCTCAAACAAGTCTTGGGAATGAATTCTGCAATTATAGACCAGCGTCATATCCAAAAATTGTCACTCGTCCGCTTCATGCTACTGAAATTGGGTTACGCTCCGGCCTATGAGCCTTAGAGGCTCTTAAGGACATACATGCATACACCCACATTAAGTTCAAATCCCATGAGCAACATGACACAAAACATAGAAAAAGCGAGGAGCCATTAAAACAAAACTGAAAACTGAATTATCGTCACTCTTTATTGGAAGTCCAAAACGCAACATTATGATCCAAGCCAAATTAAGATAGGGATAAAACAACCTACTTAAGTAGTTTATATAAGAGCCAGATTTTCAAAAACCAATAATACTTTAGAAAATCATCAGCGTTATTCCACAAGTGCGTAAGTCAATTTTTGGGTGTTTGGAGGTAATCAGCTCACAACAATCTGTACATAAAATGCTTCTTTTGAACATATTTTTTTTTCTTTCCATATTTCATTTCTTTGTTTTGAAGCATGATCACAATTACTATGTTTGTAACAGTTGTATTCATTTTCTTAAATATTTGTTTGTAACAGTTGTATTAATTATAAAAAATATTTAATAAAAAAAATGTTTGTTTTTTTGTTCAATTTGCTCAAAACAAGAAATTTCGACTTAGGCACTTGCGGAATGTGACTGATGTAATATTTGTTTTTAGAGAAATGCAGTACAGGAATATTCCTACCTACTCACAGAGCGTGAAAACATCTGAAGCCAAGTTTCAGACTGGGGGATAAATTAGATAAATCAATGTCAAGGGGTAACATTTCGACTATGTGCAGAAAACGTGGGACCAAAAACATTCTTGGTAATCTAATATCTTGGGTAAATACTGGTTACATTCTATTAACTTTCTTATCCAATTCCGTTTTACCATTACAGTGTAGGGCCAGCACTAGGAGACTGAATTTCTCTGGATCAAGATATTATTAACATTATATAAATAGATATATATTTTCTTTGCAACTTAATAGGAGCAAACCGATCTAAAATCTGTCATCAGACTACCCGGGTTGTAGATAGGAAAATTGTGTTAGTATTGATCCCATGAGAACAGGCTTGAAGATATTTTTTAAATGGCAGTAAAAGATAACTAAGGATACAAATAAATTCATTATTATTCTAATCACTGTATATGTAACTAATTGATTATAACTGATCCAACATCAAACTGTTTTTATTATGCCTTCACAGCCTATACCATTCGTAATGGGAAAGAGGACAATACACAAAGCCTTTGGTTGTATGTAGAATGACTGCTATCCATTAAGTTTCTAGAACTTGTTTGTTTGATGGTAACCCATTAATAAAGAGATACAATGTTAGGGCCAGCCTCATGTTAACCCTATATGGCGCCAAACACCCACCCAAATGACGGCACCCACAAAGTAATGTTATGTCAGAATGTATGTACAATTGGAGGATATGTTGGGTTATTCACTCTACGTGGCACCCACAAAGTAATGTTGTGTCAGTATGTATGTACAATTGGAGAATATGTTGGGTTATTCACTCTACGTTACATCTTTTATCCTCTTTTTAATGTTACTGTCAACAGAGCCCAATGCCTTAAATTGATAAAAAGGACAGCCGTTTCAATAAACTTTTCAACGAGAGATATTCTAAATACTTTAAAGATATGCATTTAGGTATTGTGTCTGACCTAAAAAAAAAAGGAAGTGGATTTTGGATGACATACAAATCCATAATCATCATTCTTAATGACGAGGTAGTCCACTATACGTGTCATTTACTTTTTTATGTGATATCGTACTTGTACTTGGATTCTTATATCTTTTTTTGAGATACAAATTCCCCAAATGAGGTCTTATTAATAATGATATAATCATTCATATTATTCAATTCTTAACACGTCAGTACAAAGAATTTCTCTTTCTGAGATGGATAAAGTATTATCATCATAATCTGGAGATCTTTCCTATTCTTCAAATTGAATCGTGACTTAACATTTTGTGCCTTGAAAAATTAGACGTACAACAAATTCATTAAATAATAATTAAATAATCCTACTATCTACATTATACTCTGTGACAATTTATAGACTATCACAAACATAGCAGTTTTGTCATAGAGAGAGAGAGAGAGAGAGAGAGAGAGAGAGAGAGAGAGAGAGAGAGAGAGAGAGAGAGAGAGAGAGAGAGAAAGAGAGAAAGAGAGAGAGAGGAAAGAAACCCACCAATCGAACCAAGCCAGGACCTGACGTAACTCCCTATTATAATATATAGAACAGTTGTGTAAATGCATATTTTGTCACAAAATAGATCCACCTCATTTTATGATTAAACTATAAGGAAATAATCAACAAGGGATATATAACATCATTTAAATACAACAGCATACACTCTCTATATCATATATAGATAATTGAACTAACAATGCGGCAAACACACTATATAATCTGTGGCATTTCAACTCAAAGAGTAGCACCAAAAACAACATGATCTCAAAACGTCAACTAAATATTCTTCAAACAGATATTGCTACATACAGGACACAGCCTGAATACAATAAAGGGGGGGAGGTAGTCCTAACACAACTATACATAAACAAACCCTGGCAACAGTCATGGATGTAGAAGCAGATGAAGATGCTATCAATGACAGCAATCAGTGCACCATTTGCCTTTAACCGTCACAAACCTATATAATATATATATATATATATATACACACACTATCATATAAAAAGGTCTTGACATAACGTATCGCCAGTAACCACAAGACCCCAAATATGAATGTGTATATAAATTGTCTTCAGGAACTACAGCCCTAAGTTGTAAAACTCCAATTCGACAACAGAGCTATTGTAATAAAAACAAACAAATAAAATTAATGTGAAGGACAGCTTTCAATTAAATGACAAAGGACACAGAATAATAATAATAAAAAAACTCAACAAAACAATAATTGATAGACTGACCATTTTAACAAGGGTACCACCAAATATATAAAACAACACATAAAAAAACATAACGGCCCATTTCACGTAACGTATTGCAACTTAACAATATAAATTTGCCTTTGTGAAACATTTGGAAATTAAGGCACCTGTACTGCCTGACAGTGATTGATAAATAACACCACCAACTCAGGCCTATGAAATTCTGACAGCTGTAGCATTAGTCACCATCTGAACACAGACCTGAATTTTCTATTGAGGTGTGTCTACGACATAGCTGTAAAAACATTTAATGCGGACAGACACAGTTTTCAATGCTAAGGATAAAACCACATGCTGTTACTCTCATTTGTTTCCTTTCAATGATAAAAACTGTGGCAACATAAATACTACGAGAGGTCATGACCTTTTGCAATAAATAGTGAGCAAAACTGTATTTATAGTTATGGATCTTGTCATACAATAAAGTCGGATGCCTATACAAAACAGATAGAGCCATACAGAACATGATGTGAAACCAGCATTTTATATATTCTAAAACAGGATTGCACATTTGGATATACGTAACAAATTAACAAAAGCTACTTGCTGTGATTGAATCTTTATATATACAATTGGATTTATATATATATATATATACCTCTTTATATGAAGCAAATAACATCAACTCAAGCCTATGACTTTGTTCTGTACATTTTACCATTGTTTCTTTCGGCTGGTCTGGTAATGAGTAATAATACCTCCAGGATGACACATCATTACAAACCAAGACCAATCAAATTGGGGAACAATAAAATAACGAGAAAGCAGTCAGGTTAATTAAAATAGTAAAGAGCATTGTGGATTAAAACAAAAATAAAATAAAATACAATCAGGGTTGCAAGGATAAACTCTTTGTAAAGCATCAAGGGGACAAAATCATATGATCATCTAAAACGAAAAACAAGGAAAACGGGCAATGGTATAAGAAATGGCACCACCCACCGGTTCAATTTGCTGATAAAAACTAACAACAGAATGGTCTAATAATGAAATGAAGACAAATTGAAACAGAATCAATAGTAATACACTGGTCTGTCCACAGGCAGGCCAGCATGAATTGGATAGAATACTACAGACAACACAATATAATCAATATTGTATTTGATTGAGAACTCTTGAATTCTAATTCTACCCCTTCGATAGAAGTCTTAACCGACCGCCGCAAAACAATTTTCCAGTTGCAAACAATACATAACTCACTTGTTAGCGCAACGAGTGATTTACAAAACAGTATTAATCATAAAACAACGCCAGCCAACAAATTACTGTTGCCCTCGTCACCAACACTCTGCTATCTGCTATAATAGAGGTAAAAACTGTGACAACTTCCACATGGGGATTGGTCATGATTCAATATCACAATAAACTCATTGTAACTCAGAAAGAAAGAAAAAAGCTTAATAAGAATTCAACAATGTGAACAATTAAAATGAAAAAAAAAAACATGAGCTATAATCTATGCTGAGCCGTGCTCATATCTTTGGTTACAAATTCTCTGAGTTATCTCTGTTTACACAGAGGCAACTAGAAAATAACAATAGAGTAAGGACATTACAATACTTTTCACTAGTGCTTGATACACACCGATTTCACAACCGTAATTATATATTTGCTGTAATAGTGTGTAGAGACATTGACATCTCTCAACATGACTATTACAACTGGGTTTACATTGAAATTGTCAAATAAAAAAGTAAAGAGCTCACCCACTATTTCTTATCACAAAACAATAAAACCAAACCAACAGATAAATGAAATAGTAACCAAAAAAAACAAACCCACATAACAGAGTTACACTTCCGCATTAGATGACCTTATAATGTGTTGCCAAGGGCGTAAAACAAAACTTTTAAAGGGTTCCCCCTAAAATCAACTTTTCAATACAAAAGAATTCCAATTCCTTCGTCCTTATAAATCATAACAATAAAACAAAGGCAGTCCAGCTATTCCACAATGAAATGTGGATTTTTTATTGTAAATAACCCCTCAGACCAAACATGAACACAACTGATTGCTTCACCACAGTACAAGTACAAAGGGAAGTCTCTATCAAATAACAGCCCGAGTAAAACATCTCACATTCTTGAACTTTTTTCTTTTGTTTTTAAGTAGTTTTATATCCTAAAATAAATGATCATATTTGTACAAAGATTCTAGAAGGGATTGCAAAATAAATGCAAACTCTAAACATACCGTAGGATGTGCAATAACTTTGTTATAAAATAATAAACAATAAAAGGGTACAAAACATGGAACAAAAAAATTAGTCAGTTTAAAATATAAGAGTGCTTTCCCCTATTGAGAATTTGTAGACAAGACACACATTAAAAAAACCCAATAATGGTCATCATAATAGTCCACATGCAGACACGCACAAAAGCATTTCTTTGGGTTCCATTGTTGGGCAAATTAAAATACCCTGTTACTGGTATGTATGCATAATGAATTTTTCGTGCGTTTTATGAATTTCATAAAGATTTGTTTGCATGTTTTGTTCAAAAAAAAGTTTTTAAGTTATCAGTTGTAAACCCTTTTCAACAGTCGAAAATCATTTCAGAGGCAGATGTTTTGTTCCCATAGATATTTATCTGTAGGACTAACAAGAATATTGTTTGCAGACAGTAGATTTGTTGTGTATGGAAGAAAAGTATCTCAATACAAATTCTGATTTTATTGTGCCAGGAAACAGATATATGACAGATAACGATAGAAAAAGATGAGAAATAAGAATTCTCGACAGAAGCAAAATCAATTTTTTAATTTTACTGATATCTTTAATGAAGTAAAATGATCAAAATGTTTTTTTTTTGTTTTTCCAGGTGCAAAATTGTTGCTAAAGAAAGTTTGAGTAGGCGTGTAGGATACCTGAGGTATTTGAGAAGACAGCAAAAATAAACTAGGGGGAAAAAAGGACTACAAAAAAAAAGCTTTTCATTTCATTCACACTACTTGGAATACTGCAGCTAAAAAAGACACAACTTTAATCCACAATGTGGGGCAGCAGTTCACAGCAAGGCCACAGAAGTAGATAGATGTCTTCCAATGCTGTCTCACTCCGTTCAACATCTTCTGGTGAATCTCACATCTAATTCATTTCACACACAGATACTGACACATACATACAAGTAGACATACACACAGACATAAACGCATATGTGTTCCCCAAACAAACAACAAGGCCTATAAACACAACCATAACATCCAAGACCTACAACAGGTACTCTAATCTGTACAAACATACATTAACAAATATACACATGCAAGGACAGACACCTGTATCATACGAGAGGTTTGACTGGACTGGAAATGAAAATTGTAAGAATCTCGTCCCTATATCCTATGTCCATGAGACAAGAAGACAGCTGTCTCTATACCATTTATCTAAAAGGTAGGAAGACGACTGTATCTGTAAAATAAGAAGACAGCTAAGTCTTATACTGTCCATCTCTAAGCTAGGATGACGGCAGGCGGTCTTTCGTTGGTACAACAAGACAAGATTAAAACTTTCAATTCCTACTAATCAAGCAAATCACTTGTCACCCTTTTCCCAATCAAGTACTAATACAACATGAGTCCCTGAAACTTATGTTTCAAATCAGCAATATCCCTTTTCTAAAAAAACGATACGCAATACTTATCACATCCAGGACCGTCTTACCGCATGGGCCCAAAGGGGGACTGGCCCGGGGGCCTCATGAGCATTGGGGGGGGCCATACGATAATTACGTCACTTTGCGTCATTTGCTCAGCCGGGGACCCATACTAAGACAGCTCTAATCCCACCACAGTGATTGTTCTTTTTCAAGCCAACCACACGCATCTTAGAAAACACATAGAGAATAGACAGAGATAGACAAATCCCTAAACACATACACACACAATAAACCCAACATACAATGTCAAACCACAAACACAAATATCCATACCCACAAAAACAGACAAGACTAACAGTGAAAGGCTGCCTTAAAGGACAGTATTCAACGGATGCAGCAGCGCTCTAGGTGTCACCTCTAAGCAAATGGCATTCAAAGAGCCACACAGCCAAATAAGTTCCGTCAAAAGAGGCAAGAGCATGCGTGTGAGAAGTCGATATGGGTTGAGTGGTCACTGTTGGAAGATAAAAATGGTTAGAAATGTTAATAACGGACAAGAACAATAAGCAATACTTCTGCAAGTAGTAAAAGCTCTTTCTTGATCAGATACCTGTGAGCTTTTGATGTAAGGTTTAGTTACGATCTAACTTAACAATTATATCCTATCTCTACAATTATTCATCACGTTACATGGAAAAGATAAGATGTAATGTAGTGTAATTCACAAAGTGAGATTTTTTTAAAGTTTGCATTTGCACTTTAAATCAAAGTAAGAAGATAAGGCTGTGAATAAGATTTTTAACAGTAGAATTAGAGTCAAAATAAATAACATTTTATATACAGTTTCAAATTCATATTTCTGGCTAATACAATTTCAAATGGGTAAACTCCAAAGCACAAGAAATTGAAGAGTGAGGTACACTAGACCTTCCAGTTTTGTGTCTCATTTCAATATCAATATCAGATAATCCAACACAACTAAAAATCAGTTTCAAAGAACTTTGTCTTTATCTTAACAAATATATTTTTTAAAATGGTGCCAAAATCAAACATGATAAATATTGTGTGAAAAAAATACATGTTCAATACTACAGAAGTTTCTGCCTAAGTGCCCAGTGTTCGGGAAGCAGCGAAACCAGACCTTTGACTTTCATGAATTATATCCCTTGATGTTTGAAATCCTGAATGTGACCCATGGGCATGTTTTATTGGTCAATAAAGCCATAAAGCTCTTAATGGTGAAAGGTGTGATGTTATTTATCCAATGAATACTGACGATGAGTTACGCGTTTGTCAACTCAAAACAAGTGATCTGACTGAATTAGTAAAATTTAGTTTGCACTTCTTTCCTTTTTTATACAAGATACCGGGCACTCAGGTGGCAGAGCAAATTAGTTAGCGAGCATACAGAGTGATGATTTTGATAGAAACAAAATTGGTTTTGTCTAAAAAGCAGGCACTCTAGTGAAACATATATTCAGGTGGAGGGCACTCTCGTGGAAACTACTGTACTTCAATCTACAAAAGACTAAAATTTTAGTAACATAATATTGATACAAAATATAGTAACATAATATTGATACACTGTAAGCAAACATGACAAGTTATAAGCGATTTCTCTACTTCTTTGGAGGAGGCAATTTGACTCCAAATCTCCGCCACATTTCATCCCTGTTTGTAGCAGGAGTGGCAGATGTGCCTGAGGGCTTAGCTGAAGAGGAAGCAGGGGCAGACGTTTCAGCGGGTTTAGATGACGACGACGATGAAGCCGGTGCTGCAGTTGTGCTACTTTCCTGTTTAGGAGTTGCACCTTTGTTATTGGATTTAGCTCCTACAGGGGTTCCAAACCTAGAGGCAATGCTCAAAGTTCCACTAAGTTTTGGAGCAGAAGCGCCACTAGGAGAAGTGGGAGAAGTAGGAGATGCTGGAGGCCAGTCTTTGGGTTTGGAGTTTCCAGGGCTGGGTTGTTTGGCGCCATTTGGAGAGGTGGTCTCACTGGTTTTAAGCTTGCCTGCTTGAGCAGCAACAAAAGAAGATGGTTTGACTGTTCCTGTGGCAGTGGTAGTGGGGGTGGTGGTTGTACTAGTAGGCAGTGAACTCTGAGCCGCAGATTGTTGTGATGGAGGCCAGCCTTTGGATTTAGAGGCTCCTAAACTAGGTTTTTTGGTATCATCAGAGGAGGTCTCACTTGTTTTCAGCTTATCAGCTTGTGCAGCGACAAGAGATGATGGTTTGCTAGGTGCTGTGGTTGTTGTGGTGGTTGTGGAAGTGGTAGGTGAAGTTGAAGAGATGAGTTTTTTAGGAGGCCAATCTTTAGGTTTGGCTGCTTCGGAACTGGATTCTTTGGAACTGGTTGAAGAAGTTTCGCTGGTTTTCAGTTTGCCAGCTTGTGCAGCAAGAAAAGATGATGGTTTGCTAGTTCCTGTGGTTGTTGAAGTTGTGGTTGTAGTGGTGGGTGAACTTGGTACAGTGGATTTATGTGTTGGGGGCCAGTCTTTGGTTTTAGCAGCCCCAGGGCTGGGTTGTTTGGTATCATATGTTGATGGTGTGACACTGCTTTTCAATTTGCCAGCTTGTGCAGCCGCAAAAGAAGATGGCTTCTCAGCTGCAGTAGTGGTTGTGGTGGAACTAGAAGGTTTGTCAGCTGAAGATGTCTGTGATGATTTTGGAGTTGTTGATGAAGAATCTGTGTGAAGAGGAGATGGTGTGACTGTTGATTGTCCTATAGATGAACCAACAGAGGATTTGGAATCAGGTTGTGGTTTGGTAAAAACAGATTTGGGGCTCACGGCAAGAGGTTTTCCAACTGGTGCAGAGGAAGACGGCTTATTGGCTTCATCGAGATTATTGCTGGGGGGCTTAGGTGCAACAGCTGGGGGAGACTGTGTTTTTGGTCCTTTATTACCAGCCTCAATTTTGTCGGCAGGAGGAATTGGTTTACTTTCACCAGCTTTAAATTTATCATCAGCACTAGATTCCTGGGATGGCATGGTAATGGAAGATGAAACCTCGTTAGAAGGCTTGAGATTTGCTAATGGGGCAGAGCTTGCAACAACTTTTTCTTCTTCAGATATCAAACGGAGTTTTTTTTTAGACTCATTTTCAGTTTGTTCATCTCCTTTTGCGTCTTCTTTAGTAGACTTATCAGTTGGAGGATCACAAGATGGTTGTGCCTCAGCAACTGTTTCACTTGGTTTTGGAGCCTCTGGTTTACTAGGTTCTGGAGCTTCTGCTTCCGGTTCACTGGGTTTTGGAGCTTCTGGTTCACTGGGTTTTGGAGCTTCTGCTTCTGGTTCACTAGGTTTTGGAGCTTCTGGTTCACTTGGTTTTGGAGCTTCTACCTCTGGTTCACTAGGTTTTGGAGCTTCTGCTTCTGGTTCACTTGATTGTGGGGCTTCTGCTTCAAGTTCAGATGGTTTTGGATCTTCTGGTTCTGGTTCACTGGGTTTTGCAGCTTCAGCTTCAGGTTCACTAGGTTTTGGAGCTTCTGCTTCAGGCTCACTTGGTTTTGGAGCTTCTGCTTCTGGTTCACTAGGTTTTGGAGCTTCTGCTTCAGGTTCAGAGGGTTTGGGGTCTTCAGCTTCTGGTTCACTGGGTTTTGGGGCTTCTGCTTCAGGTTCACTAGGTTTTGGAGCTTCTACTTCAGGTTCACTTGGTTTTGGAGCTTCTGCTTCTGGTTCACTAGGTTTTGGAGCTTCTGCTTCAGGTTCAGAGGGTTTGGGGTC
>JARBEQ010005226.1:0-16402 GCA_030265355.1 Tritonia tetraquetra | reverse complement strand
GAGAGAGAGAGAGAGAGAGAGAGAGAGAGAGAGAGAGAGAGAGAGAGAGAGAGACGTTTATTGTATCACACGACGGGGGAATCAGATCAAAGGAAATGGGTAATTGGTAATCAGTTTTGTTTTTGCAAGGAGGTGGGGAGCAAAGGAAGGAGGCACTGTTAAATTTATTTTTTCCTACGAGCAGCTTGCTCTTCTTTAGGTCGCCGGTTCTCCTCAAGTGTGCTGTGTCCGCGTACAGTGTGTAATGTAGGATTGGGGGATGTGTGGGAAGATGTCAAGTATAAAGTAAAATTACCTAGGGTTGAGATTTTACTTTTCAGTTGAGTCTTCACTTATTTCGATTTTTCATTTCACTAAGGAACGTTATTCTGTTTGGACGTCTACTCCTTGTTCCCTTTGGCTTCTTACCTCATGGAGGTGATCGTAATATTATTTTCAAAGATATTTTTTCTGTTTTGTATTCGATTAGCACCTCTAAACACCCCCCCCCCCCCCCACACACACACAAACACCCCCTCCCCCCAAACAAACAACAACGTGATGGTGAATGCGAGTTTCGTAGATGAGAATGGAGATGATAGCGGTGGTGTAACAACGTAAATGACGGAAACAATAATATCAACAAAGGTGGTGATGATAATAATGATGGCGTATGAACGCTCACACTATTCTATAGAAATAAGCGGTAGGCCCACGCGATGAATGCATTGCGTTATCATTTTTAAAGTACAGTAGAGATCAAACAGCGCTGGAATGAGGGGGACCAGACAAGCATTCAAGTATTCAATTTTATTACGGATTGGACATGCTCCTGGACACCCTGGTACTATAGAACCATCTCGAGGCGTCTCAAGGAATGAAACAATGAACATTTACTTATTTATGTACTGTGATGTAATGATATGTTATGTGGATTTGCAGTGTTGGGCATATACAAGCCCAATTGCATCTAAATTAGTTGAACTTGAACTTGAACATATCCGCGGTAGACATAGGTGGAACCGGAACTGCTGACGACATTGATAAACTGGGGGAAATCAAATGTCACATTGTCAAAGAAGCAGCATCATGAATCCAGTGAATTGGTTGCCTATATGTCAGGATGCCAAAGCACATCAATTACAGTGTATCACTAAGGGAATTATGTCACTGTATCTGTCCCACTACATCAATAGCTGACATTTTGACCCATACCACTGTCAGCACAGGGGGCATCTAAATGCCTGTAGTATTAGGCTCAAAGCAAAGTAGCATCACATCTCCCTCACATTCTCACCACTCTCTCGGTGAAGGCACAGAAAGTCTATACACCTCATGAGAAGGGGGAAATGGACACACTCTGTGCACATGAAAGGGTTTTTATAGAATTCTGTGTCTTCACTGAGAGATCAACGAGAATGTGAGGGAGACGCGATGCCACTCCGCTTGGGGCCTTATCCTTAAGAAATGACTGATTTCCCCATAACATTATATTTGAAACCAGAACTGGACAATATACAATGTTACAATATACGATGATTTGATGATAACAATAGGCTAAGATAAATCATCATTATAGAAAAGGGAGTGAAGAAAAAGAAAAGAAAGATGATACTATGAAGGAACTATGAAAGAAGTGAAATGATAGAGAAGGTGGAGAACAAAAGTTGGGCAAACACACATGGAAAAAGATGAGGAAAATAAAAATGGGAAAGATAGACAGTGGAGATGGCAAAGTTATGTCAGTTATTGTTATGAAGAGGTAGTAGGTAATGCTCAAATAAAATAGAAAATACAAACATGGGTAAGTGAATTAAATCTATACATGCATGTATAATAAAACTACATGTTTGGTTAACATTCTTTTTCATGCCTCCATGGTAATAGTATTTCTACCCACTTTTACATGACATTAAAACAAAATTTGTTTGGGATGTCTATGAATCATAATTGTATCTATTTCTTCAATCTTTATCATAGATTTAGTTTCTTATAAGCTCTGTATCACATTCTGGTCCCTTTGAAAATGAAGGTCAAGAAGAAGTAACACCCCTCTTCATTTAAAAGATCATAATTATATCCTTTACACATTAGTCAAAATCATTACTTTCAAGTTCAATTCAAGTAATGAATTTGCTCCATTGCTATCTAAAAAAGAAAACAAACCAACACTAACCTGTAGATTTTTCACCCGTAAATCAGCCTTCAGATTTTGAGCAAGTCGCACATCAGCAGGATCATAAATTATGTACACAACATCAGGCTTTGACCTTTGGGCACGAGCTCGAAGATGCCAATTATCTGCTTGTTTATGCTCCTTATCAAGAGTTTGGAGAATCTGTTGCATTATTTTCTTTCGTACTACTCTGCTTTCAATCCCTAAATGGGCAACCATGTCATGATCTGTAAGAGACATGAGTAAAAATCCATCTACCATTGCCTCAGCCATACTTTGTCTATAAAACTCCTTGATTCCTAAGTGAAATAACCACTCTTGTAAGTCACTTGCACTCCATTGACAGATCTTATGATTTTTATATTCACCTGTAAATTCTGAATCAGGTGGAGTAACTGGTTGAGGGCCGGTGTGCATAGTTGCATATTTTTCAAGATCTTCCATGAATGCACCAATCACAGCTGAAGATTTTTCTGCTGAACTCTTTTTGGCGTGTTCTAGAGTGAGATCTAATGCTGAATCCAATAAGCTTGAGAACTGTTTAGGAATTTCAATATTATCTATTGGTCGAAAGATGATAGAGAAAACTTTCACAGAATTTGGATCAGCACATTGTCGTTCTAGGATAGCCCTTCCCTCATAAAGTGAAACAGGACAGGTAAAGTAGCTATCAGAGAAAATCAAAATAGCAGCTCTGCATTTTTCAACAGCCTCCATTCGCATGGAAAACCAACAAGGACTGTCTGTGTTTTTCTCATCCTTATCAAACCAAATGTCTTCTGCTAAATTATTTTCCTTCAATTGTCTTATTGTTTCAACAACAAACTTTCTCTCTAAAAAGCCTGCATCGGGAGAATATGAAATAAATATTGCCTTCTTCATCTTTTTTAATCTTGGTGTTTGGGCTTGTCTGTTTTGATTGACATGGGATGAAGATACATTTGAATTCTGTTTTTCTATTTTCTGGTCAATGATTTTCACATCTTTTTTCTCCTTTGAACCATCTTTGTCTGGCTGTGATTTTATATTTGATACAGAATCAAAATGATTTACATCATCTGGAGGTTTAGAAGTTTTGTCTTTAATTTCTACACTCATAGCCTTGGGCTCTGGCTCATCCTCATTTGCCTCCTCATTCATACCAATATTTTCTTGAGCGTTTGACTTGCTTCCAGTGTCATCTTTTTCTTGACTGTCCATTTTTTCTGCTTCGTTATTGGCGGACACCGATCCACCGTCAGATTCTTTTTTGGAGCCTGATGCCTTCACAATGTCATCATCCCCATCAGTAGTTTTCCCCATGTTTCCAGAAAATATGCGTTTAGTTCCACTGTGCAAGGCCTGTTTTCTTTCGTCTTTGGACGAAGAGCTTACCTTGTCTGAGGAATCCCTGGTTACCGCATTTATATCGTCTCCTTTAGGACGAGAATTTCCATCTCCAACAGGCCCTTTTGATTCAATTATTATACGGTTTTCCCTCTCATTGTCAGAAGAGGGCTGAATGCTCATGTCTTTGCATTATTTTTCATTGTAACGTTTCCGTGGTAGCTTATCCATGAGAACTTCTCGTCTTGATTCACAGAACACAGGCAACCTCGTAGGTAGCGGTGAACGAGTAGCGCTTAGAAACCAAAGTGTACATCCGCTTTGCTGTTCTGAGATTTTCTCCCGCTTATATCATCATTTTGAGCGGTTTTACAACTATAAGATAATATTTTGAAACAATCCGTTATTAAAAAGTCTTGAATTATTTCGTTATAAATCTCTTGAAGAAAAAATCGAGCATTAATTCTCCCAATATAAGGGATAGAACTATAAAAACCTGTTTTCCACGTGCTTTTGTTTACCATGAATATATATTTCTCCCACGGTAAAGAAACAGGTACGCACAGTGCACATCACGCTCTTTGCAGCCCGCACAGTTGAGACAATGAGACTTCTGGATGACTTTGTATACATCTATATATCTACTAAAATTAGCAAACTTCGGCACTGTTCGTCACTTTCTTTTACGGAGTTGATCGGTGTAGCAGTGGCAAAAAGTTCTATGAGCGGTGGTGACTGGTGACCGTTAGAAGCGAGCTCACTACGACGACCACTACGACTTTCCCTTTTTGATAAAAACAAAAACAATAACCCTCTACATCTTACAGGGTAAGTAACTGGTATATTTATATTAACTGACTCATGTAATTCCCCAGGACAATCACTTTTAATTGATAAAATGCTGTTTTCAATTTTCATTGCACCAAAAATATTCTCTTTCGACTTTCGGAAAGATATGTCACTTCGCGCGAATTTGAAGCCGGCGGCACAAAGTGCCACACCTACCTTCACCAACCTTCACTAACTTGACTTACTTTGAAAGCCCCGTGCACAATAATAATCATGATTTGTGATTGGTGTTCCGTGCCAAATTGTAAGAATAATGGAAAAAAGGGATGGAGACCGTTCACTTTCCCATATGGCTACACATAATAGTACATCATATTTTTTCTCTTATATAGAATTTTATTTTTATTATTCATGAATTATCAGGGTGTTCTACACTTACTGCAGGTGAACTAAGATGAGGGTTGCTGGAAGTTGTAGACCAAAAGGTGAAGAGGCGGAGAAAATGTAAAACTTCCAAATGTGACTAAACAAAGTGACGCAGAACGTTTCAGGTTTGACCCTTCCTCAGCTAACACACTCCACACAAAACATGTAACACAAGGAACTTGGTAGAAAACTACCAGAATTTCTGGGAATGAATGAAGTCTGCACACTTCATTTGAACTGTCTTTGATTACCTCTTTGTACTTTGACCAAGTCATTTCTACCTCATTTAGATTTTCATTTGATATCTGCCTTTCTTCTGAGGCGTCAGTGGCTGAGTAGTTAACACAATTCGACAGGAGTTGTGGTCAAGCAACAGTGAATGAGGTGACCTATTGAACGGATGACAGGTGGGACCTACCCTACAAGCACAGTCCGGTCCGGTCCTATTCACAACCACATGTCATTGGCGTTGTGTTCTTAGGTAAGGCACTTAACTCTGCTTACCTCACTCGACTCAGGTGTAAATGAGTACCCGGCCAAGGGCAGCGAACGATCTTGTCAGAGAATGCTAGTGCTGAAGCGCCTAACCGGCAACTCGCACTGCATACTCGTCATGGAGTTGAGAAGGATACAGGAGTATTATGGCCTGCCGTAAAGTGCATAGAGCATGATGAATTTTGTGGATATGCGCTATGTGCTATTCTTTACTTTACTTTTTCTAGTTTTGTTTTAACCATATTTTTATATAAAGTTTTAAATTCTTTGTTTTTCAGTTCTTCAACCCTAAGCTCTGTTCTATTTAGTGGTTTTCTTTTATGGATATTCTGTTTTACTAATAGATTTTTGCTACTACTAAGTAGTGATCACTATATAATATATCTCAGCACCTCTTTTAACCCTAAAGTCCTGAGTATTATAAAACAAAGAGTTGCTAGCTATGATGTATCTCTAATCCATTTGTGTACTGGTACATTCTTAAGTTTGAAAAAAGTATTGGCATTTTCATATTTTCTTTTTAAGCAAAAATCAATTAGTCTCTCCCTATTAACACTTTCTACATTTTCTACTTCCTTCCCAATGACTCCATAAACTAATTTCTGATTTATTACCTAATCTAGCTTTAGGTCACCTACAATCATATTCTTGATTTGGTTTAGTATTTTCAACAGCTAATTGTAGCTGGTTGAAAAAGTCATCTTTTTCTTCCTTAGCTGCATCTTCATTTGGACCATAACCTACAATTATCTTAATATATTTTCTGGTTAGTTCTAAATTAACTTCTGACATGAAGTCTTTCATTTATACAGTTATAATCTAAATGGTCAAATAATTCATTTCTTACCAACAAAGCAGGGGTCCCAGTGGCGCAAAGGTACGGTTCTTGCCCCTAAAGGGAAAGGTACATGGTTCGATTCCCAGCAGCTTCAGGTATTTTTCTCTGTGAAACTCGGTGAAAACCTATATGCCACTCCCCTGATCCTATTCAGGTAGGTGGGATCAAAGAACCTAGTCCTATCGGAGACGGACAATAAAGTCGGAGGTCCTGTGTGTCCGTTGCGCACATTATTAAAGATCCCTTGGCAGGTAAAAATCGATAAGAGTGAGTAGGCCGCAAAGCCGCTGTCTGGGCAAAATTAATCCCTACCACAAAGGTTACAGTAGGTTGATCACTTGCTTGGCTTAATATAGTGATCCAGAGAAATCCAGTCTCATAGTGCTGGCCCTACACTGTAATGGTAAAAGGGAATTGGATAAGAAAGAAAGACCAACAAAGCTACTCCTGCTCTGGCTCTTTCATTTGTAATAACACAAATTGTTTCTGTTATCCGTAATAATTCTATCCTATACTTTTTCATATCTTCATTCATTTAATTAAATTTCTTTTCCACTAATATGTACCAATTATCGCAATTCTTTTCCTCGTAAAAGTCGTATTCCGAAAAGTCAGTCCTTTTACTATCATATTTGTTTTACTTTGAATTTAGCGATTTCAGACAAGTTAGGTAATTAGCCTACTGTATCCTGGGTCACCTAAGACTTTCTACCAGGCCTTCGGCCAATCTTTGCCTGGCTTCATCTCACTTGACCTGTCCAGCAGGAGCAACCCTATCAGGAGCTTTCTTCTAGCTGGCGTAGCTCTCATGGTCATAGAAGCTCGCAAACAATCCCATCGCCATAAGGTGTTTCGACCACAGGAACCAATCTATACCATTATGATCAATAATGGTATGAACATGTTTTGTTCATTTCCTACTAACTTCCTTTTGTTACATGTTTTTGTCGTGTTTGTTGTTTGTTAGCTGAGGAAGGGTCATACCCGAAACGTTCTGTGTCATTTTGTTTTGCCCTATTTGGAAGTTTTACATTTTCTTTGTTAAGTTGACTAGCAATAACAAATTCTAATATGGAGTTACATTTTCGTCTTTTTTTCTTCAGAAACAATGCATTCATAGATGTGGAGTCAAAGTCCCTGTGAGAGTTAATTTATTACTCTTAAAGTTCCACAGTGAGGAGATGTCCAGTATTAGAAAGTGAGCATCAAGTTTGATAATCTAGTCATGTTATAGTACAGTTTTGAAAAATGGTTTGTCTAGTTAAAAAAAAATCCTATATAAAGAAGCTGCATGTTTTTTCGAACATGGGTAAACACAGAATCTGGCTTATGATCTTATCAGTATGTAGAACAATATGCGCTTGTTCTGTATGCTCCCTTTATAAAAATATAAAAAAACAACAGTCTGAAACATGAATGAAATTACACTACATGTCATAACGTTCCGCACCTAGACACGTAAACACAGTGAAATAATGCCCTTTATAAAAAATGTGATCTTTATCTTAATGTATGCTTTTTAAGGTCAGGCACTGAGGAGGAGTATAAGGAAAGAGAAACCCTTATTGAAGAGGTCAGCGACTTGGAAATGAAGTGGAGGAAAGGGGAGAGAAAACGCTCATGTGAGTCGGCTGAAGAAAATAGAAGTAAAACAGCTCATCATGCAGTAGGGTAAGTTGAATATGATTTTGCTATGAATGGTTTTCATATTCAGCTCTTGAACAAGAGGTTGAGGTTCAATTTCCAACTCAGACTGCCGATGTTATGCCCTTGGTATTTTACACACTTGACTCAGGTGAAAATGGGAATGTACCAGTCTGACTGGGAAAGTAATCTACAATAGACCAGCATCCTATCTAGAGGGTGGCAGTTATAGACCAGCATCCTATCTAGAGGGTGGCAGTTATAGACCAGCATCCTATCTAGAGGGTGGCAGTTATAGACCAGCATCCTATCCAGAGGGTGGCAGTTACAGACCAGCATCCTATCTAGAGGGTGGCAGTTATAGACCAGCATCCTATCTAGAGGGTGGCAGTTGTACTGTAATCTGCAGCGGCCAGTCACGATTTCATAGTGGTTAGTATTATTTAATACTTGTCTTTGTTTTATATTACTTTCTGTTATCCACATTTACTCCACTCATCCCAATTTGTCACCTACTTAAACTATGTGAAAAACTTTTATTATAATGAAATTGTTGTGATTTCTATTAATGCACTCAATGGCTAATATTGTGTGCTAAAAAGTGTTCAAGCACGTCATTTTTAATTTGAAATCATGAAAAAGACATGTCTGAATACTGAGGTGTAACTTGCTTACGCTGAAAATAGTTTTATCAAAATTTCTTGAATGTTCTATCTTTTAAAACAATCATAATGAAAACCGTTGACAGCATTGCTGAATTGAAAAATCAACACGGAAAATTATGGCTTGTGGTGTAGACAAATCGGCAGGGCCAGAGGATCTGCGATGGGAAGAATTCAAGGTAGGGGTTGGACATATAGCATAGAAAGAATTTATTTAAAAATCAGCAGTGTACCGTATCAAATTGACATGGCAAATGTGAGATTTTAAAAATCAAGAGGGCAAGGAATAGTAGGCATTTTTTATAGATCAGCCGAAAACAGTGAGTCAACATTACACTCCGAATACACTTCATGAAGCACTCTAGTCATTTGCTTGAATACCTTGGACTTATATCAGAATTGTTTCTCTCTCTTTCAGATGAATTATCTTTGCTGTCAATCAACAATCTCTTTTCCCTCACTTCTCATCGTTTTGTTGTTGTGAGATATAAAATTGTTTCATGTTTGTCTTTTAATCAAACAGAACATCTTCAGTATCTTTGTTGTCTTGTGTGCATTTGAGTGTAGAACAAATGGAGGTGACCAGGCGACTTCGGAATTCTGGAGCTACTCTTCAACAGATTACAGAAGCCTATGAAACATTTGATAAACTTGACAGGGAACTTGGATCTTTTGGGCTTAAGCAAGATACTCAAACGTTGGATGCTCATGTGGACAGAACTTTATCTGCATCTAGTCAAGCTTCATTTTATCAAAATTCGGTTCTTGAAACTCAGAAAAGGAGAGATGGAGGTGGTATGTCTTTCTTTCTTTCTTATCCAGTTCCCTTTTACCATTACAGTGTAGGGCCAGCACTCTGAGGCTGGATTTCTGTGGGATCAAGATATTTAAGCCAAGCAGGTGATCAACCCACTATGACCTTTGTGGTAGAGAATTAATTTTGCCCGGACAGCGGCCTTGTGGCCTACTCTTATCGATTTTCAACTGCCAAGGGTTCTTTAACGCGCACACAAGACCTCTGACTTTATTGTCCATTTCTGACAGGACTAGGTTCTTTGATCCCACCTACATGAATAGGATCAGGGGACTGGCATGTTTTCACCGAGTGTCAAGGAGAAAAATACCCGACGGCGTCGTTGTCGGGAATCGAACCCGATACCTTTCGCTTCAGAGGTAAGAACTCTACCTCTGCGCCATGGGACCCCAGGTGGTATGTATGGGATTAAAAATGTACGATCATAGTCTTCTCAACAAGCTTTGGATAAAACGTAATAATCCAATCTCACTTTCTCTCAAATATCAAGAGATGTTGCTAGCAAGACACAGTCAAATACTTTGTTTGATAGAACAGACTCAAATACAAACAATATCCAGAATCAGCCAGCGACATCTGTATTTTCGTGTATGAACAACAGAAGTTACAATGGAGATAGGTCTGCTGAGAAATCTACTTCATCTTCAAAGAGTTTGTTTTTGTCATTTCACTCTGATAGTCAGTCATCTTCATCATCCGTTCTGGGACAGGAGTGTGATAGTAAGATTTAAGAGCCAACGTTTTTCAGATTATGATCTTGTTTTTATTTTACTTAAATTTATTTGTTTTTATAAGAAGAAAGTTCAATATTTATTTGTGATAAGAAAATGTAAGCTTTCTGATCTAAAAGAGATAAATGTCAGCTCCCTTCATTTGTATTGCCCCACTGTATTCCAGACAGTATTTAGATGGGGAACATTATTTTCTTTTATGAAAGAAATCACTTTTGCTTTAACACTGCTAGTGGATTTTTCTGTCATTAATGTTACTTATCAAGTTTCATTCAGATTTTGATACTGTTTGAAGATTGTGTAAAACTTTTAACTGGGCTATCCTCCAGCTGGCTAATCAGGTGAATTTCTTTCCATTTTTTTGCGTTGCGCAATATAAGTGTACATTATTATTATTATTACATTATTATTACTGATGTTTGTCATTCCGGATTGATGTTTTTGTTTGTATAATATCAGGCAATGCTGATCATATCCAAATGAGTGATGCAAAGACCTGTGTCCGTAATCTGAGTACTGTCAATCACAATCCCCGGAGAACAGACACAAGCCACAGTATGAGTTTACCTGAAGGGGTTTTGAGAGAGGCCAGCAGGTGTTTTTTGTCCAGGTAATGTCACTTCAAGAAGTCAAGAAATAAAACCGCTATCGCCATTCATTGTCTTTTAACTTGACTATTTCCTCACCTGACAGCTCTTAAAAGAACAAGGAAGCACTGATTTAGTCAGCCTTATTCACTTTCATGGGGTTTGGTTTCGGGGGGGGGGGTCCGTCATACAAATGTGGCTGGTCATTCTATTGGCACCTAATCTCATAGGTATAGTATATGAGAATTGATCTGAGGTGTTTGAGGGGTGAAGTCCTTTACTTTTCCTTATTGATAGGCTTTAACAATCACCATTCTAGATGTTTATTTATCATCTGGGCACCTGTGCTCAACTCCGTCGCTGCATGCACACACAAAAATTATCAAATTTGACTATCAAAAGATATTCTCTCTAAATTCAAAGTAATAAAAAATGTTTAGATCTAGACAAGTTATTTGCAACGTTTTAAGATATTTGTTGTCTACCTTTTCCTTAATTCGATTCGTGTACAAATTGTATGATATCACTTTTATTTCATGAAAAAAAAGATTTATTTCCGACCCAATTATTCCCCAGTGCCTCCAAAGACGTCATAGTGGATTTGATCCACAAGTACTCAATGACCTCTCCAACCTTTGACGCATGGCTTTTGACAAAACAACTTGGTAATCAAATGGTTTTGGTAGATTACTGACTGATGACTCATTCTAACCTCTTTTGAATTGGATTATCCTTGTGACTAGGATGACAATTATTTCTGGAGGAAAAATGTTTTCAACTAATCGTGAGAGAAATTATATTATCATGCTCTTTCTACTAAATTTGCCACTTGACAATATTTTTAATATCCTATTTTGATGTAGTCCTGATATAACAAAAAGTAATGTTTTTGTTTGTAGTGTACTTAGTGAAAAAGAACTATGACCATTCAATTGACGGTACTCCGGCACTATGAGGTAAATATTTTCAATAAATCCGAAAACATCTTTGTCTGGGTTTTTTGCATTTGAGTATCGTTGCTAATACAACCATTATTGGCAAAGAGAAGTGTGCCAAAGGTGGTATGTTCTACCGGAAACAACCGTTGCTATTTTATAGCATCTATGACTAGTATCTCTCGATTCGAGATTTAAGATTTATTGTCAACATTGGTAAAGTGCATAATAGATCCATATATTGTAGAAATGTCTCTCTAAGTGGGAAAATGATGTTTGATTGTAAAAAAAAGGAATGATATAGACCTTTTGTAATAAAATGGCAATTTTATCTTGGTGACTCGAGCAGTGAAACTAATTGATATGACGCCATTTTGAAGTTAGCAACCACTGCCTACGAAAAGCGTGATTAAGGTCAGTTCCAAAGGGGAATCAGAGTGTTGTAGGGATGAAGTTCAGTGGAAGAAATTTGGACAAAAATTAGAAGGCAACTATAATGAAAACCAGAAACTTTTCTGTGGAGTTGTTATAAGATGTAGATGAGGAAATTCATGCCCTATCAAACGCATTAAAAATAAACAGGTGCCAATAATTAAAAACGAATCAGAAGTCTTAGATACATGGAATGAATATTTTCAAAATATACACGACACAAATGCAAATGAGAGCAATATAGAAGATAATATTAGTATCATAAATAATGACAGTGGAAATGATAGCCATAACAATAGTGATAATCATAACTGACCAGCAGATCGAGGCAAAAATAATAATGACTGAACTAATGAGAGTAAAAAGAAAGAAAGAAAGATTAAATGGGAATGCAGCAGGTCCAGATGGAATGTACTTGGAAATGAGTTCACCAAGGAATAGAAACAGATAAACTGCTACTAGATATTTGTCAGCTTGCATGGAAAGCTTTAAAAAAGTACCAGAGGATTGGAGAAAAAGTATTATACCTATGCATGAAACTGGGCCAACAACGCAATGTGAGAATTACAGGAGTATTTTATATTTAAGCGTGCCAGGTAAAGTGTATGCCAGAATTATTGAAGAAAGACTAAGGAATAAAGTAGAGAATAATTTGTTAGAATATCAAAGTGGATTTAGGCCAGGAAGAAGGGTGCAAGATTATATATTCTAAGACAGGTTAGCAAGAAAGTACATGTCTGCTTTGTAGATTTACAAAAAACTTTTGATTCAGTCCAGTAAAAAGAACATAATGTAAATAAAAAATTGATTCATGCAATAAAATAATTTTGTATCGGACCAGAAAGCAACGTTCAGATTACAAGGAAAGTGTCAAAAAGCTTCAGAATTAATTTAGGAATTAGACATTTTATCTTCAACCATGACCCCTAATAATGTTTTAAGAACAACAAAATCAATTGGGAGTTAAATTTGTATGGTTTTTTCTCAGTTATACTTGCTGACGTTTTCATGAAAGTAAATTTTTTTTGATTTCCAAACCAATTTTTCTTTCACATTGTGTGTAGTACTGCATGCTTGGAAAGGGTAATTGAAACAAGTGGACTGTGTCTGCTAGAGTAAATCAGAATACATTCTTTTTGGTATCCACTGTCAAAGAATAAGCTTTTCTTTTGCTAGTTGTATGATGTCTTTAGAAAATAAGAATATTCATTGTTCTGTGATAATTTGGATTCTTATTTGTTGACAGCTTAAATTTCCCCATTTGTTTTTTCACATTGATAAGAAAGTTGCTTTTTACCCAATGTGACACAAGGAGAATAGCATGTTTCTCAATATGGATTGTCTGCTGAATATATTTCTTTAACACATCTTTTTTTTTAAGGCTAAACAATTCTTTAGATTTGGAGGGAAACTTATTTGTTGTTTTAAGTTGAATTGAGATGATTTAAATTTTCTTTTTAACAGGGATAAGCCATGAAGAGGTGGAGACATTTTTAAGAGGTGAAATTTCCGACATGGAGAATGCCAACCAAGCAGTAGTAACTGACTGGTTTATTGACTTGCTCTTTGAGGCTGATTGGTTCATTGAGGAAGTTACACACTATTTACAAAACTTTACTTCACAAAGTAAGTCGAATACAATGACACCTTTTACAACAAGCCCTTGGATGTTGATCTCTTATTTTCAAGTTTCTCTATCGGACAAATTATGTTTTTATTGTAGAAAACCTAGATGTAAAGGGGCGGGTTTGTTTGGAAAATTTATTATTGATTGATGTATTCTTTCACTCCCAAATTGGACTTAATTGACAGCAAGGTTTAAAATTAATTCCATTTAGTGTTTGGGAGGGCGGCGTGGTCGAGTCGTCTAGCCACTCGACTAACTAGTACCCTCAACTGCATTGGGTTCGAGTCCAGGCTCGTACCGTGCGCTACGGCAGATCTAGGAAACCTGTCTTTTTCCATGACTCACACAGGGTGAGTGGCAAGCGCCCTTGTGACTGCAATACCGTATATATATTTTTAAAATTTAGTGAGTCAATGAGGATGAGTTTATAATGTGCATAGTTTCATTTTTAAAAAATAATTATCTGCCTGTTTCTATAGGCGATCATTTATCATAGATTTTTTATTAAGGGTGAGGCAGTAGAGCAAGCAATTTGTTTCAAGTACCATGGTATTATTACTGTAAATGATAAATTGCCATGGAAAGACCACTTCACTGAAAGATCATATTTGTTACGAAAAGTAAATCAACTTAAAAAAGATAAAACTATTTCCACTGTATTCTATAGGGTTATGATTGAAAGTTTGTTGACCTTTTTTGTAACTGCTTTGGGGAGGGGGGGAGGTTATTGTATAGGGAAGGATAGAATTAAAATTGGTTGAATGATTAAAAGATCGAGTTTACTTGCCATATCCGTACATGCACTTTTTGATGAGTGCTCCTCAAGAAAAATTAGCCACATTTATATGGATTCGTCCCACCCTGTAAATCTTCTAGAAGTGAGAGATTCATATCTATAAAGACAGGAAGTGAAAGGCATCGAAAGTCCTTTATGTCCCTTAGGAGATTGGGAAAACTCCCTGGCCGGTCCCTATGCAAGGGAAATAACTCTGATTTCCCAATGATTAGCTTTTAAAAAAATATTTCTTTAAGACCATAAAACTGACTTTTAAAAAACAAAAAAAAATACTAAATTGTTAAAAAATGAACCAACTTTCCAAAAATATATACATTTATAGGGTACAAGTGAACATTCATTTTTTTTAAATTTAAAAAATCTGTTTTTCATGTCATTGTGTGGTTTTTCTTGGCGTTGTTTTCCAATTTATCGTAGAATATGGTCATGAAATTTTACAAAGCATGCTCCTCTGTGGAGATGTATCAAGCACAATTTGCATCCTGTTGTTGTTTCTCTTGTTCTGCCACTTGGCATTTTGATGCTATCCGCCGAACACTGAAAACAACGCTTTTTCCTCCCAGGCAGTCTAGCGAGAAAACGAAACTAGATAAACACATCCGGTTTCTTTTATAATAAAGACCGATTTCCAGCCTGGAAATCGGGGAGTGTTTCCGGGAAGTCAAAGGAAAGAAACGTTCGTGTCTAGAGTACCGTAAATCGATCGGGTAAAAATGTCGACGCTATGTCGCATCAAGGAGGACCCGTAAGTGTCACATAAAGGAGGAATAGGTTAAATAAACATATTTTAAACAAATTTAGTCATCTTACCAATTTAGCAACCCATGCATCTGTTTAGAAATAAAATGAAATAAACAAATCAACTGTTATGTCTGTAGCTGTGATATGAGATTGACCTTGTAATTACTTATATATTATTTTATATGCCATTTTTACTTTGTTGCAATGTTTGCACATTTTTCTATGATTTTGTCCACTATCTTATATAAATTAATTTGTATATAGTTGTGAATGAAGTTACTATCAATACCGTGGTATTGTGTTTATAATATTTTCTAGTGTGTAAAATATTATCTGTTGTGTAGAATATTATCTATTGTGTATGATATCATCTATTGTGTATAATATCTAGTTTCATATGCCACTCTGTATGTTTATACTGCTAATTATAAAAGGCACCTCTGTAAAATGAATTTCCTGAATTTGGATGAATAACAAGTATTATTATTATTAATAATTTTTTTTGTCTTAGCATTGCTGTGTTTATTCCACATTTCATGAATGATAGTAGGTGTAGAGATATTTTTGTTGTAAATTTAGATTGGCTCTGCAACTCTTTGTAATTTGAACTCATAAAAAAAAACCCACTTTTATTTTTTAGAGCCATCTGAGTTGATTGATGTTGATTTGACCCCAAGAAGAGAACGCTTTACTTTCCATGAAGCTCATCTTGTTGTGCTGGAATCTCACTTCAAGAGGAATCCGTACCCAGTACCAAATGTCAGAAAAATGATTGCCCATGAATGCAATATCAAAATGGCCATTCACTGTACGTATTTTTTTTACATTTTCATTTTGGTTTTATCCCTTTTGCTTTCTTTTTGAGATTTCCTCCCTTTCTTCATCATCCTCATTTGGGTTGCTGGTGATTTAAGCTTTCAGAGCTTTGCTCTGGAGATTCAAAGATTCACTCCAGTTTTTTCTTTCTTTCTTTATCAATAACCTTTTTAGTACTTTTCGGTGTAATGTATGATACCCAAACTTTCGCCATCCCTAATCAGTGACATCCTCTTTGCCTCTACAAGTACAAGCCTAGATCCTCTCTTTTTTATTATTTCTGAAATTGCATCTGGCCACATTTTCTTTGGTCTACCTCTAGTAGGTAGTTTTCCTGCTGTTTACATTCTAGTTCTAGTATTTGTTTAGGGATTCTGCTATCTTTCATTCTGTTTATGTGTCCAAACCATCAAATTGATTTTTATCTATGTTCATTTCTCGACTTTCAGTTTTTACTTCTTCCCTAATCCTAGTGTTTCTAATTTTATCTCTTTTTGTTTTGCCTATTGATCTCCTAGATATTTATAGCTATCAACCTGTTCTAATACCTCTCCTTCTAGTTTGATTTCATGTTTATTTGGTTCTCTA
>JARBEQ010005115.1:0-14398 GCA_030265355.1 Tritonia tetraquetra | reverse complement strand
CCCCCCCCCCCCCCCCCCCCCCCCCCCCCCCCCCCCCCCCCCCCCCCCCCCGGGCACGAGCTCACTGACGCGGAGGACCGGGGTTCAAGTCCCGCGTGGTGCGGATTTTTTTATCTGGACCTTTCAGAGTTTTCAAGGCTCTGCTCTGGAGATTCACGTGGAATCTTCTCAAGTTCTGTTGAACAGCCTTTGATATGACCTTTATGTCTTAATAAAAGGGCGTTAAACTTCAAACTTTAGAACATTTTTTTTACCCGTGACATGAAATTCACCGATTCGGAACACTCTTGTGTTTTTCCTTTTCTTTCAGTTATGTGTTTACCACTCAGTTCACACTTTTCGTTAGCAGATAGGGAGATACGACGGTTCGGCCTTCACATTGCGTGTCAGTAAACAGGGGCTGGTGAACTAATGAATTATTCATGACAATTGCCACTACAAAGCGCTGAATGAAATGTTTATGAACCAACACATTTGGCCACTTGCATGTCGAAACAAGGCGTGGAAAACGCGCGAGCGTTCAGTCGTAGTTATATAACGGATTAAACACGACCTTACACCGAAAGGTACTAAAAGGTTATTGATAAAGAAAGAAGATTAAACACGACGTGACCCGACGCCTTGGTATGTAAGAGGCCTTAGAGTTGATGTGTAAGAGGCCTTAGAGTAAGAGGTTTCTTGTGATAAAAGAAAATATAATATGTAAAAATTCTCCCAGACAGGCTCATGTCTACACGTTTACCATAGATGTTACACGAGATTGGCCAGGGTGGACTCCTAACACCAAAGATAATCAACAATAAGATAGTCAACTCAATGAATTTTACCGAGGCCGCATGAGAGTGATGTCCTTTTATTAGCTAGTGTTCCCAGACTTCTCTTATTGTTTTGGTTGGTTCAATACTCGATACAAAATGGTAATGGTAATGCATTCTTTTAGCAAAATTATGTGACCTAAAAAATATATCGCACTAAATCATTAAATGCGTTCTTTCCGGTGCACGCTTTGGCACAACTATCATCTAAGATGCAAGGGAAACAACTATTTACAGTTTTCTCACTTACTATAATATTACTATTGTGAAATAGGCCGAGTTGCCTATCTCATTGTTGATTATCTTTGAAGCCACCCATTATTTCCCTCTTTACGGTATTATCGTCAAATCTACCAACGCGCTCACTGATGAAGTTGGTCTCGATAGATCTGAACGAACCATTGGTAATTCTCAACCTATTGTAGTGATATGTGAGCATGTGATGATGATAACGGTTAAGTGGATGATGATAATGGTAATGTGGATGATGATAATGGTAATGTGGATGATGATAATGGTTATGATGATAATGAGGATGATGATGATAATGATAATGTGGATGATGATAATGAGGATGATGACGATAATGATAATGTGGATGATGATAATGGTAATGTGGATGATGATAATGGTAATGTGGATGATGATAATGGTTATGATGATAATGATAATGATGATAATGATAATGATAATGCGGATGATGATAATGAGGATGATGACGATATTGATAATGTGGATGATGATAATGGTAATGTGGATGATGATAATGATAATGTGGATGATGATAATGATAATGATGATAATAATGATAATGAGGATGATGATAATGATAATAATAATGTGGATGATGATAATGGCAATGTGGACGATGATAATGATAGTGCGGATGATGATATTGATAATGAGGATGATGATAATGATAATGATGATGATTATGGTAATGTGGATGATGATAATGATAGTAAGGATTGTTAAGGTAGGGGGTGAGTCTACCAGCGTACACAGAGGTGTTCGAATCCGTATAGGATCTTCCGTACGGGTTCGATTTAACTGGCGTTGTCTAGCGGCACATCTGACTCACAGCACTACGATAACCAAGACAGGAGATAGATGGCTCGTAGCCCCCAGGCAAATGATTGCGAAAAGAAAAAGGAAGGACAATCAAAAAGACTGCAAGAATAACGAATTCTAAAAGAAGGCAATAAAATCAGACGAAAAAAACACCAAGTCCAAATTTGGGCCAGCGACTGAGAATATTTTATAAACTCAAGGGCATGAATAACATATGCAGATAACACAAAGATAACAAGTCTAAAATACCCTCCGGGGATTTGAAATCCCCTTTATGGAAGAATTATAAAGGACAAAGAGGTCATTTCAAAGTCCAGGGTAGGACGCAACATGGATCAACATTCCATGAAATGGAATTGTAACAAAAAAGGTATTTGTCTGGATTACTAGGGGAATGTGATCCCGAAAGATAAGGGGTTAAAAGGCCCACTGTTCAATCACTTCAAGAGCTCGAATTCCCACGAGGACAAGTTATGGTGGACGTAGAGGTCATTTCAAGTCCAGAATAGATAGGACCATGGATCAAAATTACATGAAATGGAATTGTAACAAAAACCCGACAATGCCAGTCCATCAAGAAACACACAAATCGATCTAATATATCAGACACACATCTCAAAAAGATATCAATGCCCGACACACAATAGCATCCCTACACAGTCTCAGACAGAGATAGGACAAAGAGAAAAAAGAGAATTCGGCCCAACGGGATTTAGTAGAGTCTAAATTGGGGTGACGTAAAAATAGGGTGACCATGGTTATGAAGGGTAACTTGAAATGAATAACATAGAAAGATAGATAAGGCATGGTCAAGAATTGAAATACAACACAGGCATGACATAATGATACGAATAATAATAGATTGAATCTAACTTATCCCTTACGGGGGAAAGAAAAGCAAGGCCGGGAGAGATGGATGGACGTCTCTCCCCGATGAAGTCTTGACAGCAAAAGAAGGACCGAAAGAAAATAGCAGACGTACGATGCACCAAATCTCACATGACACGCAAAGCATGACGCGCATGGAGACACATACAAGAACCCAAAAGAGTTTTGGGTGTGAGGCTAGGCGTTGAGAACAATGACGCACAAAGACATAACGATACAAACACAAAGATGGGCCTAAGAACGTGACAAGGATGATGATAATGATAATGGTAATGAGGATGATGATAATGGTACTGTGGATGATGATAATGATAATGAGGATGATGATAATGATAATGTGGATGATGATAATGGTAATGTGGATGATGATAATGATAATGCGGAAGTTGATAATGATAATGATGATGATGATAATGATAATGATGATGAAAATGATAATGAGGATGATGATAATGATGATGATAGTGGTAATGTGGACGATTATAATTCCAAGCACAATGTGATGTCAACGTAGCTATCGTCTATCACACACAAACACATATATGCCTACACACAATAGGTCACACGATCGAATCTAGTCGAATTCAAGTCATTTTGCTAGAAATTGACATTCAATTTGTTGGCATCCAAACTAATGTCTCTATTCTGCCATATCCACAGGGAATGACTCGTTAAAAGCTCAGGGTACCCCCGTCTTGCACTCTCTGACCTATGACGTGACCAAAATGGTAAATACACACTCCTACCACAATGCAATAGTTTGTTTTATCGTTATTGAGTACTAGAATAGGAATAGACAGACGGTGTTTATAATGACACATTTATAGGGCCACTAATTATGCTATTGACACCGTTATTATTTTCGTTGTTACCTTCCCCACCCCACCACCACCATCAACATCATCATCACTGTCACCACCAGAACCACAGCAACCACCAGCACCAGCACGACCATCACCATCAGCATCATCGTCGCCGTCACCAATCATAACCCTTAAAATGTTTTAGATGTTTCAAGTAAGGAATATAACCCTGGGGCCCCCCCCCCCCCCCAATCCCCCATTCCACGAATATTGATACTGGTTCTCTGCTGGCTTTGGCAAGCCGTCCTAAAATAACTATCATGTCGATTCGACTGTATGCCGGAAAATATTATTCTGACCAATTTCTGTATTAAACCCGTTGTTGCTCGAATGGACCGTAGAGTTGACATTTCGTAAAACACTTTCAGGTGGCCAACCCTACTGCTTCTGAGGTCGCTGCCGGAAGGGAGACTGTGTACGACTCGTGGATGCGGGTGTGGCCATGGAAAGATGACAACATTGATATGGGTGTTCCTATGTATGTGACTTACAGCTTGTGTTCCAGTAGTTTTATGTTATCACAGTCATACCCTTGCCCAGAGCGGAAGAACCTCTCCGAGTGGTAGAAACTCCCAGTTTTTAAAAATATAAATAGCTGAGAAGGCACCACCAAAGGGCTACAGTAATTTGTTTATTGGCACGTCTTTGATTAATACTGATCAGTGTATTGCTCATGGTGCCAATAAGGAGTATTTCACCTCCCTCGGGGGCCCGGGGTAATATGAATAGGCCCTCTGGTAATCAACAGGGGGTGCAGCCCCCCCCCCCCAATGATAGGTACCACCCATGAGCTACTCGTCTTTCCTTGTAGTCCATGGGTGGCATCTTGTCTGTCCTCACTCTGTCTTTTCTCCCTCTTTCCTTTTTCTACCCCCACGGGGGTCTCTTGCTTATGAATGGGCCCTCTGTTCACAAATGTGTGTGTGTGTGTGGGGGGGGGGGGGGGGGAGCTACCACAGTGGTGGGTGCCACCCATTGACATCGTGCCGTTCCTAGTTGTCTATGGGTGGCATCTAGTTACCTTTGATTTATGTGGCGGGCGCTGAAATGACCTACCTGTTTTGATAGAGCCCGAAAACACACAAAAAAACAACAAACAAAAGCTTTTATTTCATTCAATCTGTTTGGATGTCCGAACCTTGTTAACTAATTAATCTCGATTCTCAGCTCTAAGCTATCTGTTGCCCCTTCAGTCGAGTAGGTTTTTTTTCTGTCTCTTTTTAAGACCGTGGACGTCTATGGAGAGGGTCGTGAGCTTGAGAATCATTTTAGACTTTTTGTCTTTTGTTTTCTCGGGCGAGAAACTTTTCTCCGATTGCCTCACTCGACCTAGGTATCGATTGCCTCACTCGAGTCATGTGTAGAAATAGGTATCGATTCTCAAATGAGGGCTGGGTTAGTATTGTGGAATAGAGCTGCGTCATAAAGAGAAAGTGAACAAATTGTCACTTTGTTCACTTCCCACTACCATTAAGCTCCCGTCACACAAGCCTACAGGACAAGTATATTGGAAATCATTATCAATTATTTGACTTTTCTCATAATGGGAGTATAGTATGTGTACGCACCATACATTCTGAGGTTCCGTGTTTAAATTGTGCACTTCAAAGAACCTGTGGCAGTTGGAAATCGAGAAGAGAAGGACGAAAGGCCGCTGTCCTGTCAAAATTGATTCCTACCACAAAAATAGTCAGAGTGGGCTGATCACCTGCTTGGCCTAATATTTTGATCCAGAATAAATCCTCTTCATAGAGCGTGCCCTACACTGTAATGGTAATAGGGAATTGGATAAGAAAGAAGAAAGAAAGGGTATGTTTGTAAGAGATTGTTGTCAGTAGGATCTATTCTATATCTCGTTCTTTTACCTCAGTCTGTCATTTACTGACCAGTAGCAATTAATTTCAGCATTGCCAAACCAGCCTCAGGCAGTGATTACGCCCCCTTGGTCCAAATGGCGGGAATTGATTCCATAGATCTCACCTATGGTTATGACAAGGTAACGAGATGTTGAACACGATGATGATAATGATAATAATGATGATAATGATAATGATAATGATAATAATGATGACAATAATAATGATAATGATAATATTAATGATGAGGATAATGACAATGACAATGATAGTCATAGTGATAGCGATAATGATGATAGTACAACCGAAGATGACAGATACATAAGATAAACAACTGAGCGTATTTCACTATTAATGAGTGGAGAAAAAATAAGAGTTGTCCCCTTGGATTGGTGCAGTTGTTATCACTAAGAGGTGCTTGCGTTCTGCTACTCATGGCGGTTTCGGAATTTTCCGATTTCGACAGAAGGCAATAGCAAAGTGTTTGAATCAAACATTAGCACACAAAGGAAACATCACTCTCTTGCTGACCTAAATCGTTTGAGTCGTGTATCTTATTATTGACAATCGTTGGTACTACACTATTACCGAACGGCAACAAGGCCTGGTCAGAGCCCGGTCTCTGTCTTCTGGCCGGGCGGTGTTGCCGTTCGTTGGTGTGGGTTCGATCCCCACGGTCGACATACCAAATTTCTTCTTCTGTGGTTTTTTTTTTCTGACACTTCGCATTTTCCATCTTTACAAAATGACTACTCGTGGCGTAGCGGTCAACGCTTTCGCTTCGTGAGCAGAAAGTACTGGGTTCGAATCCCGACAGTGACGTTGGGATGGTTTCTTTTGTTCTCGAGTTTTATGGCTCTGACCCTGATGATTCCAATGGAATCGTCCTATCGGAGATGCACTATAATGCGGAGGTCCCGCCTTTGATATGACCTAAAATTTGTTGTCAAGAGCGTACAACTAACAACTTTTAACCTTTAAAAAAAGACTGCTTACTAATGACTAATTTAGTATCAAATAATCGTATACAATGAGTAGTGGTAATAGTGCTTATTGGCCAAACAAGAAGTCTGAGTGAGTTTACGTTAGCGCCATATATAGAATTACAAGTAAAGGGGCAATTCAATGACAAGGCAAGGAAAGTAACTCTTGAGTACTAAAATTCTCAGTGCATTAAATAGGTTTGTCTCCCTTTGCTTGCTTCTTACCCACATTCTCCTTACCTTCATGATTTGAATCAAACAGTAAGAGTCAGGTACATAATCAAAGCTATTTCTTATTCCTTTTATTGTGAAACTATTCAAATCCTATTGATGTTACAGACACATCGATGGTAATCAATGCACTGTTTGCACGTTCACCCACGGACCTGGACCTTTTTAAAGGGCTTTATTGTCTGGCTGTGTGGGTTCAATCCCTATCGGAGATGGACTATAAACAGGACGTCCTACACCTGAAATAATCTTCAGTCGAAGGGGGTGTAACACTGTGATAACTATTATGTTTTAAATCAACGTAAGTTTTAGGTGTGAGATTTTTGTTCTTTTATAACGTGTAGAAATAATCATCTTTAACCAACAACATAATAGTATGTAATAATTCTTTTTCTTTCTTCAGAAAGTGTACAAAGTGCCTTCTTATGCTATCTACCACACGGAATATGAGACGTTCGATATCGTCAAGACACAGTTTGACAGGGAGTTTAAGGTATGCGTCCTGACTGGGACTGGGTGGGCTCCTATGTGGCTGTAGCGAAACCTATCCCCCAGGAAGGAGGCTCTGGGTTCTTAGGAGTGGGGGTCTCTTCTTCATCAAGTGTCCTGGCGTATGGCGTGTGTGGACATTTTCTGGACTCATCTCTTGTGCGGCGTATTTTGTCCGTGCGGCCTATAGTGTGTCGATAGAAAACATAGGAGGTTTGAAGAGTAAAACATGGAGCTGCCCCTAACATTGCAGCAACAATGTTGTTGGTTTGTTTGTTTGTTTCATCAAAGCCCCATTGAAACCGCAAAGCAATGTCGGGGCCAACCCCATTTCAGCCATAAAAGGCAGACAAGAATGTGGGCACCTCGACCACCAAGCATGGCTGACACATAATTTCAGACAAGCAGGTGATCAGCCCACGGTATCCACCATGAGCAATACACTGAGTAGTATTTCATCATAATAAGCAAAGCCAATAAACAAATAAACAGAAATGTGGATGATCAAACATGGAGTCCCTACCGCAATGGGTTAGTTATTCACCTTTAAATGAGGAAGTTTAATGAGGATTCCAATCTCGCCTTGTGCAATATATTTTCTCTAAACCGTTCAGAGCTTTCATCGCTCTGCCCTGAAGATTCTCAAGATCTGTTGAATCGCATTCGGTGGCCGAACGGATAGCACGCTGAACAGATCAGCGTAGTCAAGCAACATTGACCGTGATCAGTGTCTAGATGGGTGACCACTCGGGCGCTGTGCCCTTGGGCTTTGCTTAACTCACTCGACTCGTGTGTGAATGAGTACCCGCCCGAAGGCAGCGACCGATCTTGTCAGAATGTTCGCACTGTATTCTCCTCATGGAGTTGAGGATACAGGAGTGTTATGGCCTGTCGGGGGGTAAACTATACATTGTAAAGCGCATATAGCATGATGAGCTTCGTGGATATGCGCTATACAGATGCTATGTTGTGTTTTATTTCCCCTTTCTGTGTTGAAAAGAGCGTAAATAACCTTTTTTATGAAACAATAATTCATTGGGATGATGTTTGCATTGCAGGGTGTAAAATACATTGTTTGATTCCATTCCCAGGTTCATCAGGCTGTGGCCAGGGTGGCAGCGGAGATGATTCGAAACCTTACAGATGCCCTTCTTATCCCTTTCAACCTGACCACGTACGGCCAACACATGGAGATCTACAGACAGATTCTAGACAACGATTATGGCGCGCAACTCAGGGCAAACATCGAAAACTATGGTACGGAACCCCTTCCCCAACGATATTTCACATGGACTCCTCTGTAAAGTGCTTGCTCGCAGATCGGGGGGTCCGCGGTTTGAATACCTGTCAGGTCAAAACATTGAAAGGGCCTATTTCGATTGTGTGGGTTCAAGTCATGTATAGGAGGTTCGGGCTTTGAATCGATCTTCGATTATAATAGTCGATGCCCAGAATTTATTAATAGCTGAGGGGGTACTCACAAGGGCTACAGTAATTTGTTTATTGACTCGTCTTTGATTAATACTGCTCAGTGTATTGCTGATAGTAAAGAGTTGTGGACACAGTGGGCTGATTACCTGCTTGTCTTAAATTCTCTGATTCAAATAGTTCCCGGCTCTGTGTTCAGTCGTGTTTGGTGGTCGGGGTGCCTGCATTTATGGCAGGTATCTTATTGTGTGCCTTTCATGCATGGCTGAACATAAGGCTGGCCCCAACACTGCTTTGTGGTATTGATCGGGCTCGACCAAACAAACAACTTTAGTATCGTATGGACAAAGAAGGGGGGGGGGGGTGGCACGGTGGTGAGGGGGTTTAGACAGAAGACACATTGAAGAGGATCGTAGGGTCGAGTCTTGAGTTAGACATTATTTGGTTGTTGTCTTGATTGCAACGCCCGATCCAGGTGTCTAAATATCAACGTTCGAAATAGCCGGCCGAAAATATCTTTATAAAAAAAACGTATTTTAACGGAGCACGCTATTGTACTCCCAACAACAATACGTGATGCAGGGGCCTCTTGGCTTAGCGGTAACGCTTTCGCTTTGCAATGGGTTCGAATCCCAGCGGCGATGTTAGGATTTTTTTACCCTTTGAACTTTCTCGAGTTTTTATGGCTGTGACCTTGTGGATTGCTTATGGAATTAATCAATTTTTATAGGAGATGGACTATAAACTATGGAAGTGATTATTCGCCCCCCCCCCCCCGCCCCCCTCTTGGAGCCTCTTCTTTGATTTTCAAGATGGCAGGCTCGTCATTGAAAGTTGTCGATACATTCAGTTCATTTGAAGAGTTAGGGTTAGGTTTAGGGTTTAAGGTTAGGGTGGGACTACATTCAGTTAATTTCAAGAGTTAGGGTAAGGGTTATGGTTAGGGAGTCCAAATAATGACCAGATTATTGGCACCCCCGGGGTCCGAATAACGACAACCATAAACTATAGAACGGAGGCCGCCCCACCTTTGATACGAGCCTCAGTGTGTTGCTAAGGGCGTCAATGTGTTGCTAAGGGCGTAAAACTAACAACTTTAAAGTTTAAGACTGATATTCTTCTATCACCATTGTAAGGCCCGTACTATATTACCCAGGCGTTACTTTCCCCATTGATGTCATTGACGGGGGTCTTCCATTTCCACAGATGTTCTCAAGACTGTCATCGAAGACTTTTCCAAGGATATTGAAACGTTTGAAGACAGAAAGGCGTCCATGGAAATCACGAAGTATGGTGTAGTGTTAGAGTACCATTACTGTATATTATATCATCGTCGTCGTCGTCGTCTTCGTGGTCGTCATCAACATCATCATCGTCATCGCCATCGCCATCATCGTCATCATCTTACCACTATAATCATTTTCATTATCACACCATTATTATCATTATCATCATCATGTTTGTATGTCACGAAAAGATGTCGCTTTCCATGAAACAGTTCTCTATGACGTAAACAATATGCTTTAGAATGGTCATTTGGGAAGGTGTCCTGTTGTGTTTATTGTTCTATCCATTTCTCTTAATCGGTCATCAACCAATTTATGTAGACAATAACATTAGGTCCCAAACAGCTCACAAGGAAGAAGACCAATACCTAATTGATCGTCTTTTCCAGAACATGCTTTTGTTGCTTTTTTGATCGAACCCCGTTAATACCACAGAACAGTGTTGGGGCCAGCTTTGTCTTCAGCCACAAAAGGCACGCAAGATACCCGACCACCAAAAACGTCTGAACACAGAGCTGGAAACTCTTTGGACCAGCGAGTCCCAGACAAGCAGGTGATCAGCTCACTGTGTCCACGACTCTTTACTGGCACCGTGAGCAATACAGTGATTGGTATTAATTAAAGACTGGCCAATAAACAAATCACTGTAGCCCTTGTGGGTACCCCCTCAGCTTGATAAAAACTGGGAAATTCTACCACTCTGGGCAGTCATGAAAAAGAGAACAAACATAAAACTATTCCATTAACCCGACCCTTCATCCCCTGTACCATCGACCCTTCATCTCCTGTACCATCGACCCTTCATCTCCTGTACCATCGACCCTTCATCCCCTGTACCATCGACCCTTCATCCCCTGTACCATCCACAGCCCTTACCTCGTCAGACAGGTTAACGATCAGATTATGCAACTGGAGAGATGTTTCCTCAGCGCCCAGGGACTGCCTACCAGACCGTTTAAAAAGTAAGTCAAACACCAATCACGATGGTGTCCTTGTAATACCAGAAACACAATCGACACCAACATGACACTACGTTTTCTTTTGTTAGTCAAGAATTTACCAATGGCGTAAAACTTTAAACTTTAAAAGAATTTGAACCAGAAATCGAGGGCGTCCATGGCTGGTAAGGTGCTGAGGTCATGTGTTCGAATCTTGAACCCCATCAGGATTTTTTCTTGATCTTCTGAGATTTCAGTTCTGATTCTGCCCTGGAGATTCACGTGGAGTCGTAAATAGTCTTGATGAACTGCCTTTGATATGATAACCTTGTGTTTTTAATTGAACACGGCGGCCATTTCCAAAAATGACATTTAACGAGAAGAGAACAGATTCTACAAATGATAGCAAAATCATTCACCAAATAATGCCGTGCCAAAGTTACGATGACCATATTGGATTTCATTGAAGACCAAGAGTTGGAATATCTAGACAATAAATACGTACCAAGTCGATGTGTTGATGTGAAAGACGTATACAAAACTTACTGTACCAGTATACGTTTATTGTAGCACTCACTGCGTTTCAATGGTCATAACATTGATGTATAAAGGTGAAAACAATAACATTACATTCGTAAGAAATATCCACTTTTCATCTCAAACTTTAGCGTAAAGGTGAAAGCTCTGTTTTGAACCGGAAAAAATTGTCAAGATATTATGACGAGCAGGTGATCAGCCCACGGTCCAATAGTCTTGATTTTTATAGTATGAATTTTGAATTTGCTAGAACGACGGCCACGATCTTCTTCTTTGTATTCGACGGTTGTCTGTAGTCTGACTCCAGCAGATGTGAACGTGAACGTTTTCCTTAGGTCAGCAGCGGTTTGCGATTCGGAAATTGTTTAGTAATTTCTTTCAAGTTTTTGTTTCGGTTCAAATTCTCACTTCAAGACTCTCTTTACTTGATCATCACCATAGCCCAGAGATTCCACGTTTATCCATTAGACAAAATGTCTAATAATATGTCCAACAAATTGCTAAATCTAAGCAACCAAAGATTGTGGATTCCTTATTGTTGTCGGTTTTTTTGGTAACATAACGGATCTAAACTCCCGATATTCTGTGTCCCTATTAGAATCAAGTGTGTAAAAACAACGTGACAGAAAAAAGGTTCACATCATATTATATTGCGCACATGTATATTAGCAGCGTAGAACACCTGGAAGTTGTAGTGGCTCGGTGGCTGTTGTTATGAATTGTCGTGGGTATTGTGACCTGGGGAGATGAAAGCCAGATGTATTGGTGCCGAATGTTTTCTATGGCGAAACAGTACGGATATTTTTACAGCTTCGTAATAATTTGCAAACGGCGTTAGGGGTCTCGTAGTGTAGCGGTAACGCATTCCGTTTATGCGCAGAAGAGTTTCGTATTGGCAACGACATACGCATATTATTATGTGTCCCTATGAATTCCATACTTTATCCAGTCCTATTGGAGACGGTCTATACATTTTGTTTGACATAGAATGAATCGCCAAGGCCGTAAAGATAACAACTTTATTCGCCTATGAAAATATGGTGAGTAAAATAAATGACATAACAGGGAAATATAATAATTTAGCATCTGGAAGCTCCAAAACGTGAATGCATGAAATTGGGGACTCTTACTCGGGGACTCTCACTCACTCACAAACATACTCATTATAATGTCATTGTAACATCAGGATCAGATTGTAACATCAGGATCAGATTGCATCGTTTGAATTATCATGGGTATTGTTTCCTGGGGAAATGGCTGCCAGATGTATTAGGGGCGATTGCCATGTGTGGGAAAACAGCAAGGTTAATGTTACAGCTTCGTTTACAAACGGATTTCATTGAAACTTCTCATTACCGGTTTCATCAGTATTAAGTTTTAACAAATTTGTTTGCGGAATTTGTATCAAATTATTATTATTATTATTATTATTATTATTATTATTATTATTATTATTATTATTATTATTTATTATTATTATTACCATCGTTCCCCCAGTCGTTCCACAGATGGTTGGCAATACGTAGACAATTCTAGAGTTTTAAAGTTGTTAGTTTTACGCCCTTGGAAACTTATTATAGGTCATGTTAAAGACGAGACATCTGATTTATTGTCCATCTCTCTGTTAGGACTTGATTCCATACGGAATCTACAAGGGCCAGAGCCATAAAAACTCGACTTCGGAGGATCGGGTCAAGTCCCGCCTGGTGCGTAATTTTTTCTCTGGTCCTTTCAGACTTTTCATGGCTCTGATTTGTATCAACACATATGTTTATGTCATAATCTTGTGATCTAAAAAATTCCAACAAACATTGTTTGTCCATTACAATCCAACGATAACATCAACTTCCGTTTTATCGAGGTTAGTTTACAAGTGCTTAACATTGGTGACTTCGTTGTGTAGCCCAATAATTTCCAAGTCATACATTTATATATTGTATTATCAACATTTTGCCCAGAGTTGTAGAACCTCCCAGTTTTTATCAATAGCTGAGGGGGTACCCACAAGGGTTGTTTACTGGCCCGTCTTCTATTAACACTGATCAGTGTATTGCTCATGGTGCCAATGACGAGTTGTGGACACAGTGGGCTGATCAACTGCTTGTCTGAAACTCTCTGGTCCAAAGAGTTCTCGGCTCTGTGTTCAGTCGCGTTTGGTGGTCGGGGTGCCTGCATTTATGGCGGGTATCGTGTGTACCTTTCATGGCTGAACATATGGCTGGCCCCAACACTGCTCTGTGGTATTAATGGGCCTCGATCAAACAAACAATTGTTATCGTAACATACCGAGAATCTGGAACAATGTTGAGGAGGAATTATAAGATTTTAGCATCGAATCTTGAAAATAAAGCAACCGTGAAATGAAGTGAAGGGTGTATTGCTGTGGACAAAATGGGCTGATAACTGATAACTGCTTGTCTGATAATTTCAGGCTCTGTATTTAGCCATGTTTTTCATTGTTTGGTCAGGGTGCCTCTACACATAATGCGAGTAACGTGTGTGTCTTTTGTGGCTGAACATGGGGCTGGCCCCAACACTGCTTTGCGTACTAACAGGTTCTGATCGAATAAACAATTGACCTGATACCGAAAAGAAAACTAGGAAAGACCTTAGGGTTGTGTTCACTTGTGTTTGGTGTTGTCTCGTTTTGGACAAAATCTCCCTCAGTTACACACACACACATACACACACACCCACACACACATACACACACACACACACACACACACACACACACAAAGATTGAGGGGGCCTCGTGGCGTAGCGGTCAACGCTTTCGCTTCGTGAGCAGAAGGTACTGGGTTCGAATCCCGGCAGAGACATTCGCATTTTTTACTTTGAACATTCTCGAGTTTCATTCTTCTCTGACCCTGATGATTCCGATGGAACCAAGTCCCGTCGGAGATGGACTATAATTCGGAGTTCCCGCCTAAAAGATGTTGCCACGAACAATTCTAAACTTGTTAAAGATTGATATGTTGACAATAATGAATAATTTTCTCTCTCCCCTGCC
>JARBEQ010004894.1:0-16417 GCA_030265355.1 Tritonia tetraquetra | reverse complement strand
TCACGATATTAAGCCAAGCTGGTGTTAAACCCACTTTTATTTCGGGGGTAACTAAACAAACAAATATTTAAAGCGCCCCCCCCCCTCCCCCCTTTTTTCACAGGGTCAGAGCCATAACAAATACTCAGAAAAAGTCCAAAGAAAAGAATCCCCTGGTCGCCGCCGGGATGCGAACCCAGCACCTTCTGCTCACAGAGCAAAAGCGTAACCACCACGCAACGACAACTCCAGATCACTCTTGCCTCACTTGCTAATGGTAATGTATTGAATGGGTCGCACGGACACTACTCCTTTCGTCTTCAAACCTGTTTGCGTATACACAGAAATGGCAAACAATGTGCGCAAACGGGACGATCTTCGTGTGTGCCTTTCTTTTAGTTGTTAAACGGTAACGGTTTTCAATACTCTACTCATGATGGGATTGCATGTTTAGATGTACCCAGTGCCCTTACTAACAGGTAACAGCGGGGCAACGCCTGTATTGTGAAATGTAGACTTCTCTCGGTCTGTTCGGGGGAAAGGACTGCAGCTGAGGCCCCGATCGGAGAAACACCACGTCACCCTCGCATTCTCGTTGCTCTCTCAGTGAAGACACAGAGAAAGCCTTTTATAACTCATGAGAAGGTAAAACGGACTTTATTTACTCCGTGCTCGTGAACTGTTTTTTGTATAGGCCGTGAGAGCTACGAGAATATGAAAGAGTTCCAATGTGGTGCCACTCCGTTTGGGGACTAAAGAGAACAACATTTGCACGAGTCATGATTCGATAGTGTGCGGTGATCTCCTTTTTGTGCAATATAGTCTCACTCGATCTGCTATCTAGAGATCCTACTCTTATCTATTAATGTGTCTATGTTTTATCTTTCCATCTATCCATCAACGTATTCCCTGACCTATCTGTTTACATGGACTCCGCTCTTCTGGTGGTGCAGTGGTAGAGCACTGGTCTACGGACCCGGAGATTCGCGGTTCAAATCCCGGCCGGGTCAAAACGTGTAAAAGGATCGACTCCGGTGTAATTAAGTACTCAATCGAGGACAGTGAACGATATTGTCAGAAGTTAAGTGCTGAAGCGTCTAACATGCAGTTCGCACTTAAACTCCCCGTGGAGTTGAGAAGGTTACCGGTAATTGCCTGCCGGAGGTACGAAACATTGTAAAGCGCATAGAGCATGTTAGATTTCGTGGGTAATAACCGCCTGTGTTCTTTTTGTGTCACGTTACTTTACTTTTGGTGGCTGTGCGGGTTCAAGTCCTATCGGAGATGGACAGGGGTCCCGCCTCTGAAGTGATTTTCATTTTTCTCCGAAGTTTTTTGCAAGCGCCATAAAATGATAATTTACTTCATTCAATAATGGTCCGTATTTTTTTGCAAAATTGTACCATAAAATGGGGGCTTCTGGAAATTGTAAAAAGGCGAATGTGAAATTTTAAAACTTCCGAATTATGTCTTGTCCCTTATAGAAGATTTTTGTTTTGTTTTGTTTAATCTAATTTGCCTTTTTACATCTGATCAAAATCGTCAAGCTATTGTAGGACTATCTATCTGACCTTCACCTTGGAATGTAATGTCCGTGATCGTGGTGATGTGAACATTGTCAAACTTCACAGGGCCAGACTCCATTAATCGTTTACAGATATTACACAAACTCTCATTCTTTTCTATATCGAGAAGTTGACCTTTATTTTCACAGTGGGTTGATCACCTGCTCGGCTTAATATCTTGATCCACAGAAATCCAGCCTCATGGAGCGAGGGAACTGGATAAGAAAGACAGTTTGACCTTTATGTTCGTTTCTGTCCGTATGGTATTGCTCTTCTGTCAGCTTCGTTTCTGTTTTCTAGGTTGGTGAACTTGCTTAACGAGAAGCCAAATAAATTATATCTACTTATACGTTTCATGATTCTATTATAGGGACCTATCGATTAATCTATAATTGCCTATGGCTCCTAAGAAGATTCGAACTAATGTCTTTAAAGTAAAGGTTTGCATTTTAAAAACCTAGACCTAGGTTTTAACACGGAAATGTATTGAGGTAAAAAAAAGGGTACTGAACCCGTTGCTCTCGCGATACCATATACCTGTACGACGCATTTTTCAGTCTGTCGAGCGCGTAGATAAGACGTTCTGTTCTCGGCTCAGGGCATCGTCCAAGTATCATGAAATCATTATGACAACTCCTTATTTTAAAAGTGAGGTGCCCTCTGTTCTAGAAAAAAACATAGTGCTCGAAAGTGAGTATTTTCATACGTGCATACTTTATTATTTTCAGCGTATTGCCCAACTATGGAAGTGAAACATGGACACTAATTAGCCAATCATCGAGTTAAGCAACAGAAAAGTATCTCTGAATCCCTACGAGTGTAGTTTGAAATCTGAAATACGTGATTATTAGAAATATTATACCGGCCTCTACTCCACCAACTTCAAGGCCGAAGCTGTTGTCATCAAAGCCGGCGCAGCCCACATTGAGCACTGTCCTGACAGCTCCACCAATGTTGTTTTCGTTCTGCAGGCCCTCGAAACTGCCCAAGATAAAGAGCTGAACGGTCAGGCTTCGGCCCTCATCTCCCTGTACAGAGCCCATGCTGTTGTCCCACAGTGGACCCCTTCCCATTGTAACATTTGGGCAACGAGACTGCAGGCACTCTCGCAAAGGAATCAAAGAATAGGAGCAGACCGCAAGTCCACAACCTTCAATGAAGCCAAGACCATTGTCAAGGCCAAGCGGCACAGCATGTGGATGCAACAACACCCACAATACAACAGAAACGACTCATATCATCTGCTGTCTGGAGCGAGCAGGTGATAATGTTCAGGTTGTGGACGGGCCACAATAAAATGAATTACCATATCTACACCGAGTTCCGCATCGGCCAGTCAGCCTAATGCCCCTGTCAGACCCGCAGTATGACAACAGAAAATCTGTTACAGACGTGCCCACAAAAGGAAGACTTCGGACGGCAAACCTGGACAACAGAGACCAAGCTGGCAAGGAAACTCTATGGTGGCCTGGAGGACTTGCGACGACAGTGACCTTCACATGAGAAGTCAACGTGTCCATCTAAGTATTCGAGAAGAAGAGAAGAAATACAATCTGAGTGTTAGGAGTTATTGACCGAAACTCTAGTTCGAGGGGCATTTAATTCTTCCTCTGTTGTTGCTTCAGTGGAGAGACACTTTACTACTATTAGAAAGCTCTCTGATCCATAGAAATTCCGGCGCTGTGTTCAGTCGTGTTTTATGGTCGGGGTGCCTGCATTTATGGTTGGTATCGTGTGTGCCTTTCATGGCTGAACATAGGGCTGGTCCCAACACTGCTGGGTGGTATTAATGGGGTTCGATCAAACAAACGAACAAACAAACAAACAAAAATATGAAAATTGCATACTACGAACATGGACTCCGATATGAATGCCGATTGTAAAGGGAGATAATTCACAACATACTGTTATTTCAAAATGGCGACGTTCAGTACCAAAAAGAAACGTAATCTCAGGCAAAGGAAAGATTCTTCAGATAGTGATAAATCTTCAGAGGATAATGACGATACCAGGTATTATTCTATAGATATATAGGTCTAGATTTTTTTTAAAAGACGACAGTTTCGTCCAACCGCGGTCTAGTCTAGAGGTCTAGATATCTTAGATACTTGTGTGTGTTTAGTTTAAGTTTAGTGTTTACTTTATTTAGCGTATTGCGACGGTAGTTTACGTCGTAGTCGACACTTGCGTCCATTGCGACGGCAGTTCCCGTCGTAAATGACACTTGCGGCCATTGCAATGGCAGTTTCTGATGTAATCGACACTTGATGTCTGGTACTAGAGCTATCTATACTTTGCCTTATTATCATTTATTAATATTAAGCGTCAATCAATGTTCATTAACTCTTTGACTACCAATGGCCGGTTCATCGACCTGTTCATTGGCCGGTCTGGCAGTCATTAAAGCACCTTTATATTAACAACATAACATTCTACATTCAATTCCCTTTCTTTTGATGCCTAATAATACGTATGTGTAGAGTAGCAATCGGACGGTCATGAGATTCATTTTGGCAAACACATCTGTAACCGTTTCCACGTTCCAAAATATATTGTCGTCCAACCCTATTTGGACAGTGGTATTCAAAGAGTTAAGTCAACTTCTATTTAAAAAATTATTTTTATTTTTATTTGTTCTGTTTCGTCTCTTTTAGTAAACTTTTTTTTTTTTTACTTTCTTTTTGTTTGTTATTTCGTTTAGAAATACACCCATCGCAATGGATGCAATTGTCGATTACGACGGAAGCTGCCGTCCCAATTGACCCTACCTTACTTTACAACGAAGTAACAAATGATAATTTGAATTTCCTACATAGACTATAGAGTAAATTGTATCATTCTTCTATTAATAAACATCATGGATACAATGGGCTGATTATAATCTGCCTTCTGAAATACTTAGACGTCTAGAGTCCCTAAAGCCTAAAGACGTCTTAGTCTATAGCATTTTTTCCTCAGCTCTCTGCTGTTCATTTATGTGGCTGAGGAGATTTTTGATTAAGTTAGAAATGTGAGAATGTGAGAGTACCTGTCTGTGTCTTAGTCATACTGTACAATTCAGATTTGAACAAAAGTAGAGACAGATGGTACCAAGTAACTGGTGTCAATTTATTAGATTTTCAATGAGTAGAAAATGAGATACTACTGAGTAAACACAAAGTAGTTACTGGTAGAAGTACTTGAGCAACAGTGGGTACCCAGACAAAAACTGTATTCATTACTCGTCAAACTCAACATTTCATGGATTGAGGAGCCAGTGCCTTATGATGCAAAAACAAAATAATGAAGAAAATGTGCATTCATGCATTGAACTAACCAACCTTACATTCCCATTGCTTTCAGATCATTTATTTACATATTTATTATTTATTAAGATGAAGATAGTAAAGTCTAAAAATTGTATTTACATCTTAAACCCCATCCCCCCAAATAGATAAAAATAAAAAACAGAGAGAAATAATGTCACATCAAGTTCATCATGTCACAAGTGGTGCTCAAAAGAATGGGACCGCTTACATTGTTGTCATGAATAACAGACTCAATACTTGGGTTGTATTGGAATCAGAAAATACCCTATGTTGTCCAGAGGTATTGGTATCGGATTCTATACCTTGGGGAACTAGTTTCTGGTATCAAAGGTTTTGAAAATGTTGGTATTGTGCCTGTCTCTGAAAACATTATAAGTGTATCACCCCAGCATTGCGTTGCAGAAATATGATGTGTAATAACACTAACATTTTATGTATCAATTTTTTCAGTGAAAAATTACAAGCACTTCAAGCTCTGCAAAAGATGAGATCTCATCAGAATGGTGTCAGTGTTGCAAGTCTTGCTCTTGGAAAAAAAATTGCAAAAACAGAAGAGATTTCAGATGTAAGCACAACCGATTGTCTTTTCTGCCAATGTAACCCTTACAAGATTAAGAATTGAAGTCTCTTTTCTATCTATGCTGTTTTCAAAGTGAATATATTACAAGAATTATAGAGGGAATAATTCATTGTGCCGTCTTTTATATGACCTTTTTTTTTTTGTTAAAAAAAGACTAACAACTTAAGAATTTGAATTCATATTTTCAGTTTTCATGCTACTGTCATAACATCACAAAATGTCTAATTGAAGATTATTTGTTTGTTAATTTCTACAAAATGTTATTGATTCTATGTCGTTAGTCATAGATTGAGTGTGAATTATTTTGTGTTTTTGGTTTGTTTGTTTTTTTGTAGTTGGATGTTGACAATATTTTAGATCATATTTTATTTTTCAGACTGATCCTTTCAAGATGAAAACTGGTGGTATTGTGGATATGAAAGCCTTGAAGAAGAAGTAAGTTTCCATAAATTTACCCTTGTTCATGTTCACAATTTTCTGCAGGGGAGACGCATTCTGTTATTTTCTCAGCTATGAACTGATGATATGTTATTGTCACTGCTAGGTATATTTGAACTTAGAATAATTCTTTTATATTATTAAAACCTGTTCATAAAACAATACTAAAAGTACAAAGACTAGAATTAATCATTTCTATGATTGCTAACATGTTAATGGCCAACTTTTGAGATTATTACCATAAGGTGTTGTGACTCATTGAACAACATACAAACTTTCTGACAAATTCTGTCTTCAAATCGACATGGATATTAGTGATTCATTTTGAACAGTGAAAGATAATTGCGATCTTCTGCTAATGGATGAAAGTCTTCGGAGGTTATCAGTCTAAATGTTTATATTTTAGTTACCTAAAAAGATTGAATTTACACCACTAGCACTTTTCAGTCATGACCTGTTCAATTATTTTGTTTAAAAAGTAGTTATTTTTCATTTCCATGCTGGAAGTTTTGGTTGCAGATTTAAGCAATATTACGAATTATCTCAAAATTGTTCATGATATCTTAATTAGTTTGTGACTGCAATTAGACCCCATAGTACTTTGCCAGGCCTCAGCTGAACTTTGGTCTATTTCTCAGGTGGGGAAATTAGAGTTCAGTTTTAGGATGTGACTCAAAAACGACAATGTCAGTGATGGGAAGACACCTTAATGGCTCTACTATTATGTAATATTCCATTTTATGATATATTGTACTTAACATATTCAAATGGTTTTTATTTTTTTAGGCCTTTGACTGGAGAAGCAGCAGAAGCCATTGGAACAGCATTTGCAGCTGAAACAAATAGAAGAGATGAGGATGCAGAAATGTAAGTTGGTGTAAAGTTTAAAGTTGTTACTTTTATGCCCCTGGCAACACATTATAGGCGTGAAACCTCTAATTTATCTTCCATCTCTGATAGGTGTTGATTTCTTAAGGAATCCACAGGGTCAGAACCATGGAAACTTGAGAAAGTTCAAAGCAAAAAAAATCCAAACTTTACCACTTCGATTCAAACCTAGTACATTCTGCTCATGAAGCGAAAGCATTAATGCTAAGCCCAGTGTGACAATGATGATCAAGGCATGTCTAAAATAGCTAATGTTTTATCAGGTTCCCTTTAAAATGTTTTTACTGTGGCTTGTTTTCAGTGTTTTTACTATGTTGACCTGTCTTTGTTTTTTTTTTTACTACACAATTTTTCTTCTTTCTCTTCATTATGTCCTGTTTTTAATATTGACTGGGGTTGGAAAGCCTTTGTAAGAAACACACATTCATTTTTTACATTTACAAATAACATTCCTTTTCAAAAATGTATACAGTGACAAAATTAAACGAGAAGGATGAAGATATGAAACAGGAAAAAAAAAGTATCTGCCCCAATATGCCTTTGTTTTAATCTTTCTTTGATATGTTTTATCTTCCAGGTTGAAATACGTAGAGGAGGAACTAGCCAGGCGGAAAGGGCACCACAAAGAAGAAGAATTGATCGTGGACAAGTATGTTGACTTCGTTACACATTTTCATTCAGTCAACTGTAGACTATCAGGACTAATAACTAAGAATTGATTGTAGAGTATTGACCAAGTGTGTTTGTCATCAGTTTCAGGGTAAAATATTGTGCATAGTTTTTGTGTACTAGCCAAAGAAAAAAGTTTATAATTTTACATACTTTTCAACACAATGATAATGATATCTAGCCAGATATCATCTAAACTTTTCTGTGATTTTGATTTTGATAGGGTTTTTTTTTAATTTTCAACGTTTGAAAATGAAAGATTATCTTCCTATACGCTAAAGGTCATCCTTTGGGTGAAAAAATATCATTGTATTGAAATGTAGGATAACAATAATAGATGAATCCCTCTCTATGGTAATATTGATTCGTATGAATGTAAAATTGAAAATGTTTTGTTTATTATTTTTTATTTCATTATTTTTTGGTGTTGTTGATTTCAGACAAAAGACAGAGACAGATTCCTTATATGACCTACCAGAACACTTGAAGAAATATTCATCCGAAAAGCGATCTGAAGACATGTTATCCAATCAGATGCTCTCCGGCATTCCTGAAATAGACCTTGGCATCAAGTAAGCATGTATTTTTACTACATAGGAAAACCCCTTTCCTCTGTGATAAACAAGTGAGGAATGTGTGACTGTGCCAAAAAAAAAAAGCCTAAGATCCAACTGCCAATCTTGCAAAACCACTTTACCAGTGAGCCACTCTGTGAATGAATTCTTCGTGAAATGTGCAATAGGCGGTGTGTCTTCTTATTGAACAAAACCTTTTCCAAAAACGATCAGACATGACTCTGGTCTTGAGGAAACACCAGTCGTAAAAAATAGAACAAGTAAAGCATAGACTAGCATAATTTATATAGTGCATATCCACGCAGTTCATCATGCTCTATGCGCTTTACAATGTATAGTTTACTCCCCAGCAGGCATAATACTCCTGTATCCGTCTCAACTTCATGAGAAGTATACAGTGTGAGCTGCCTGTTAGGCGTTTCAGCACTAGCATTCTGACAAGATCGTTCACCCGCCCTCTGTAGGGTACTCATTTACATCTGAGTTGAGTGAGGTAAGCAGAGTAAAGTGCCTTACGAAGGGCACAAACGCCGGACGAAGTGTTCAACTCACAAAAGTCAGAATCTTTTATTGAATGGGCACCACAAGTACAACACTGTGCCGTATTGATAAAAAAAAACAGCCATTAAACTACTACTGCCTTGCCCTTGTGTCTACCTCCCAACTACATTAAAGATTTTAGTAAATTTGGCACAGTTTGAATTAATGCTGTAAATAAGGCAACACTAGGCACAAGGTCATTTTCTAGTGCTATAGAGCTGTTGCTGAAGCACCCCCTGTTAACCATAATCATACTGATTATACACATCTTATTTTTTTATTTTCTTTCAGTGCAAAAATAAAAAATATTGAAGCAACAGAGGATGCTAAACAGAAACTGCTTGAGGAACGACAACGAAGAAGAGATAATATGCCGTCACATTTCGTCCCCACAAATGTCGCAGTCAACTTTGTTCAACACAACAGGTGTAAGTATAGGATATCTTGCCACACTGGAAGTATCTGTATTATTATGACGCCTGTGAATTAGGAAAGCTGTTTTCCTTATTACAGCCATTGCTTGGAGCTGAAATGTATGCATTGGTCATATAGTCACTGTTGGATTCTAAATGTACAAGTGGCATTTTTTATGTTCTTCTTGTTATGTAAATTATATGTTTAGACTTAAAATTTGAGGTGGGAAAGTACGGTGAGATTATGACACAAAAATAGGCGTTTTGATTGGCTGATACATTTCCCATTGAAAAGAGGATGTTTTTAAAATGATATGGTGTCTTTTGGTCGAAAAGGGAAAAGTGAGAAAATTTGCAGTTGTATGTTTATAATTATAATCCACAGCGACGATATAATGTATAAGAATATAAGATAAAAAATGTGACAGACTTACCCTAAGATTTTTATCATGTGTGCTGTTGCTTTTGTTTGTATGCATCAGGTAGTTGTTTCACATCTAATTTTAAAGCAAATATAAAGGGCATTTGAGAGAAATTTTTATTGAATTTTATTTGAAAGCGTTATTTTTGCAACTTCATTTCAGTTAAAATTGATGATCAAAAACCCAAAGCAGTGAAGAAAGTGGAGGAACCCAAACCTGAACCCATTCGTGTTGGTGATATTGACAGAGAGATAACCCCAGCAGGTCAGAAACAGTATTTTATCATTATTTTTGTCAGCAAAAAGTGCTTACAAGTCATGAGTATTCTTTTGTCAATGTTCTCTTAAAAGTGTTGAAATTAGAAGAATAGGAGTAACAATCAGAAATTTTTTTATTTAACTTAGTAAAATATGTCCAATTTGGGAGAATGAAGCATACATGTGTCAATTTGTCCCTTTTTGGATAGGCACTACTTTACCAACTCTTGGTGGTGACTTGGTACCCATTTCTACCCCTAGGTTGAGTGAGACAATCAGAGTGGTGTTTCTTACCCACAGCAAAAGTGTCTGAAATAGGACCAGTGGTGGGGATTTTTAAGCATTTGCAGGGTTTTTTTCAACAGTGGATTTCTGCTGTTTGTCCTGATTGGTCAATGAAGCTCTATTATTATTGCTATTATTAGTTCTTGTAACCAGAAAAATGCCTTATCCGTGTCATTTAGACATCACCAGAATGGCTATCAGATGCACCAATTTCACCACCACCATCGTCACATTCAGTCTCGCATCTCTCCCTATTATCATCGTCATTGTCTAACTCTACACCACTCTCATTCAAATCACCTTTCAAATTGTCAACTGGCGTTGATATGTCGCCATGCTTGCATGTTTGAGTCAGTTGTCAAAGGAAATATTATAACGGGTAACCCATTTTCAGCCATAAAAGGCACACAAGACACCAGACATGAACGCCGGCACCCTGACCACCAAGCATGGCTGAGCGCAGTTGGAAATTACTGTGGATCAAATAATTTCAGACAAGCAGGTGATCAGCTCACTGTGTCCATAACTCTTTATTGACACCATGAGCAGTACGTTGAGCAGTATCAATCATATAAGCAAGGCCAGTAAACAAATGTATGTAGCCCCTGTGGTCACTCCTCAGCTATATAAGAACTGGGAGAATTTGCCACTCACTGTGGGCAGAAGAGTTCATGTTGTATATATATTTGAAGATGATGTCTAATACTATTCATGAATATTTATAATCTAAAGGAGGAAAATTCTTGTGAGGTGGTTTAAGATTGATGTTTTCAAATTGAATCTTTCTTTACATGCAAGTATGCAAATATTCTGTCTTTAAACATGATATGTTTATGACAATTTACAGCAAGTGGCACATTTATAAAGACTAAAGCTCATACTATCATATTTATCTCAAATACAGATGGTATTTCAGCACCCAAGAAAAAGAAAACCACAGATGAGAAGGCCACAGATGACTTCCATTTTGAAAAGTTCAGAAAGCAGATGAGGAGATACTGATGTTCTTTACAAATCATTTAGTGCCTGAATGGGTGTAGTGTAGGGAAGACAATTTGTGGCAAATAATTTCCTGAATTTACACATTATGCTCTATTTTTTTACAAAGTGTTTCCTCAAGAGCTTAGTCTCATTGGTCCAATGTGTAAAAAAAACAACTTTATTCATCCATTTTCAGAAAATGTGTTATTTTCCAATGGTAGAATTCAATCATGCCCTACGCTGTAATGGTAAAAGGGAACTGGATAAGAAAGAAAGAATTCCAATCATAATAATACATTACACATGAAATCAGACACAGTGGGCTGATCACCCACTTGTCTGAAATCCTTTGGTTCCATAGCTTTTCCAGCTCTATGTTTTGCCACATATGGGGTTTATGCACCATAATTTGTGGTGGAACAGGGAGCTGGCCCAACACTGCATTGCGGTATTAATGGGGCTTGATCAAACGAATAAACATTACATTAGATATATTACATTTTATATTACTTTACATTACAATGCACAATCACACTGAGCAATACAACAAAGTCACAACAGGTGCCCTCTCACTCATTCACCACCTTTAATGGGTTGCCGCAGCTCAGAGCCCCATGAGCTAGGGCAAAGTCTCTTGCTCAAGGACACAACGTAAAATAGTTCAACAGTTCAACAGGCATGATATGATCCTGAATCCTTCCGACTACCGGTCGAACACCGTACCGCTGAGCCACAATGCGCCCCCAGGTTATTAATCAGGTTTCAGTAGCGTGAAGTGACAAGTGGCAATTTGTCATTTTCCTGATAGGACACTGCTTTGAAGCAGATTACTTTCACATCTCTCAGTTGAAAATGTATACCCATTTCAATGCCTGGGCCGAATGAAGCAGTTGGAGGGGAATTTCTTGCACAGGGAAATAATGAAATGGATTCGAACCCAATGTCTTCACCAAGAAAGTCCATTTTCTTATCCACTTCGTCACATTACCTCCAGGCTCTTATGACTAATGAATTATCAGAGCTGGACATTGATTAAGAGGATCAAACATTTAATCTGAAATTTAACCCTGGGTCCTTTTGACTGTATGAGCCATGATGTCATGGCAAATTAGTGAATAAACAAGACAAGATTACTTTATTATACAGTAAGCCAGGAAGAGGCAGGGGTTATTTAGAGAGAAAATTTACACATTAAGTTTGACACCCTTGGCAACACATTCTCTGTCATATATATATATATATATATATAGGTCTTGATTCCATTAGGAATCCACAGGGTCCGAGCCATAAAAACTTGAGAAAGTTCACTGGAATAAATCCCAAACGTCAATACCAAGATTTGAACCCAGTACCTTCTGCCCATGAAGCGAAAACATTACGCTACGAAGCCCCCATTTAGAGAGATGCCTGTCACTGTCATGTGTGTCAAAGGCTGCTGATTATTGTGGAGTTTGTGACCAAATGACTAAATTCTGTTTCCCTTTCACTGAGACCGCAATTATCAGTTGTTTAAAGTGGAGGTCAGGCATAATGGATTTTGGTCATAAATGGTGTTTTTGTTTGATTTTTTATTTCCTTAGTAATGTAAATCATAACTTTATCATTATCATGGTATTGTTACATCATCATACTTCTTATTGTTATGAATGAATCAGTCCAGATGAGAAATGAGTGAGGAACAATAGTGATGATTTGGTGTAACATGATTATTGATGGCTGAAAGCAATAAGTGGATATCTCTGCTTTTTGTGGTTTTGTTGAGAGAAATGGGTTTTTTTAACTTTTGAGTTGTCATAAAAAATCAATTTTTCAATTGAATTTTTTTCAAACAAGCATTTTTAGACTTGTTAATCATCTAACTTTCAGCCCACATGTATGAATTTAATCAAATCCTGTTTTTACATCCAAATATATATATTTTTTAATGGTAATGGAGATATACAGTTGTTGCTGACAGGGATTGACAATAGTAGTTCTATTACAACAAGAATGCAAAAACTGTATAAGTCCAATTTTTTGTTAGTGGTTCCCATTCCCAGTTGTGTCGAAGTCTTGTCAAGCATTTACCAATACTAAGCCATCTTGTCGGAACATGTTTCAACACTTTTGGTTGCTCCTTATTACAAAAATCCTGAAGAGTAGCAAGTTTGTGACACCTCACTCAAAGAGCTTTTTTTTGAATATTTGATAAATATCATATCAGTATTATCAGTCAGAAGATCAGAAAAGCTGACCGGTAGAGTGGCAGCACCCTTTTCAGCTCCAATATGAAAACCAGATGGAGAGGACAGCCAGATAATATGATGCTTGGATGCTTTTCTTTGCAGAATGCAACAACTCCATTATCTTTCCCTGTCATGACATTGGCATTATCACAACCAAGAGCTAAGCAATTTTCCCAAGGAATATCGTTGTTTTTAAATTCCTCGTCAATCAGATCAAAGGTCTTCCTTCCTGTAGATTAACCTTCCTAAACGGCCAGACTAAATAATTCTGAACGGGCGGTTGGCGGGACCCCTTCTGTGGGCCGGGGGGTGCTAAATCAGTCCACACTCTTTCCTTTGTCTTCTATCCCCCTGACCTATCGTCCCCGCTTTCTGTTCTTGTCCTGGAATGAGATGATCCACTTTTGCTTGGGGTTTGGGTCTCTTGTCAGGTGGAAATATTCAGTTGTATTCTTATTTTTTTTGGTTTTTTTTGAGAGATGATATTTTTTTTTTCATGTAAATCATCTCTCTTTATAGTATTCATTCTTACAATATAGATTACTGTATATTCTATGAATTGAGTATATCCCTTCTGCAGGGGCTGCCTGAGTGAAACTGTTTCGGTCATTTGTTGCTTTCAGCCCTCGATATTTACTATTTATAACTTATACCATTACTGTGTTCTGAGTGGTGAATCAGAGCTTACCAAAATTGAATGATTCAGTCTTTAATGCTGTTATTTTAGCCTATAATATAATTATGAATATGGAGAATATTATGTTATGTCATATTTGTAAATTGAATTGATTAAAAATGTTTTATTACATTACATGAACATTTCCATACTTTTATTTATTGATGAAGCCTCTGCTTGTGTTGAAATCTCTTTCTCAGCTGTGTTTTATGTAGTTTGTTTTCCATTTCCCTGTTTTTCACTCAGCCATTTCAGGGTGGACACAGACACAAAAGCAAAAAAATATAGATTGAGCACCTAGTTAAATTTTTCACATAAATATTTCTTTGGATGATACAGTGGACTACGCTTAATTGAGAGTTGCTTGAGTTTATCTTTGGTTGTGAATTGATTTATTTCTTTGGAATAAGCACAGCTTTGACTTAAATTTGGATGTGGTGACTTCAATACAAGGCAATGCTTGAGTTAAATTCAATTTACACCCCTGAATCATGCAATGTCTATATGAAAATAAAATGGATGATTTGATTTTTGTTTCGTTGTGATTCCAAAGTCACACTAATCAACAATGTGAAAATAGGCAACATGTTTGGTTCACATATTTTGTCATTCTGCCCAAGCAGCTTTCTTATACTATGGCAGACATGCCATCCGTGGGGACTAAATACAAACCATTCAGATTTTTCTGTCAAAATTCATGCAAGTTACAAATTGCTGACAGTCAATGACCTTTTGAAGTCGCAACGGTTGTGTTGAACTTCAGATGTGTTGATCTTTTTTCCACTACTCCCAGCGATATCAACTTAAGCGTAGTCGACTGTACATTGCTTATCCCTCTCAGTGGCAAATTACCCCTCCAAGCATTACAACTCAACATCACACGTTTCTTGTGACTGTGACGTATGTCTCTCGCTTGCAATAACTCACTGTCATCATTCTAGTGCCAGCTAGAGTGGGAGAAAGGGAGTGTAGCAGTAGCAGCATGTGTTGTTTCTCTGCTGTATATGTCTTCCCACGGGGGTCCCAGTGGCGCAGAGGAACGGTTCTCGCCTCTGAAGCGAAAGGTACCGGGTTCGAATCCCGGCAGCGACACTGTCAGGTATTTTTCTCCTTGAAACTTGGTGAAAACCTATTAGCCACTCCCCTGATCCTATTCAGGTAGGTGGGATCAAGAACCTAGTCCTATCGGAGACGGACGATAAACTTGGGAGGTCCTGTGTGCACATTGCGCACATTAAAGAGCCCTTGGCTGTTTAAAATCGATAAGAGTAGGCCGCAAGGCCGCTGTCCAGGCAAAATGAATTCCTACCACAGAGGTCACCGTGGGTTGATCATCTGCTTGGCTTAATACCTTGATCCATAGAAATCCAGCGTCATAGTGCTGGCCCTACACTGTAATGGTAAACGGGAATTGGATATAAAATAAAATGTCTTCCCACACGTGTGATACTTATTCATGGTGTACACCATTTTCTGATTTCAGTGTGTATCAATTTGTTGCATGCAAAGTTAGATGTCTATTTCGAGATGTACATTTGTTGTCACTGGGTTTTGTCCAGGCAAAATGAATTCCTTCCACAAAAGCTCACATTGGGTTGATCACCTGCTTGGTTTAATATCTTGATACAGAGAAATCCAGACTCATTGTGCTGGCTCTACACTGTAATGGTAAAAGAGAATTTGTTAAGAAAGAAAGAGGTTACACAGGCATTCATTTCTCTTGTACTTGACTAGTTCCCACTTTTATCACCAAGACGAGACTTTTTTCTGAAAAAAGCAGTGAACAGAAAATTAACAACATCCACATTAAAGTGGAACATTGAACTTATTGATGGTGTTAATTTGTTTTTTTTAATGGGGTCCCAGTGGCGCTGATGCACGGTTCTCGCCTCTTAAGCGAAACGGTATCGGGTCCGATTCCCGGCAGTGACAGGTATTTTTCTCCTTGAAACTTGGTGAAAACCTATATGCCACTCCACTGATCCTATTCAGTGTAACGCGAGCCGTGGGGTAATATAACTATTATATTTACTCCACGGTTCCGTCACACGTTTTGTCTTTAGGGGATGAGGTAAGGTCTGAAAATGAGAAGAAGTGATAGAAAGTGCCTGTATTGGCTCGTTGAATTAGCACAAACTAACACCAAGAAGATTATGTATATTTCTGGGTTTAAAACATTATTTTTCCTTTTTATCTATACATCCAATTCTGTTACATGGTCCGTTCCGCGAGGTAAGTGCACTTAGCTGGTTTCTCTAGGATGTTCCATGCCCTATGTGAGGTCCAGTAACTCTCCTTTGTCATCTCTCTTAGTCTCTTTATCTTCTGATCCGGATAATCATCGGAAGCAGAGGGATAGTATACACGTGGCTCTGAAAATAAAATATGACCTTATGTTACTCTCTTGGTCAGAGTTCTAGTGGTTTAAGAATCCATAGATTTGTAAGACAGCGTAAGGAAGGGTGCGCGGTATAGCAGACTGATAGAGTATAAGTATGATATAAGACAAATAGGGATATGATTAATAATATACACAAAGGGTTACGACATGCATAATGAAGGTTTAGTACGCACACTAAATCATAATGTAATATAGGTTAGTGTTAGTACATACAT
>JARBEQ010004783.1:0-16417 GCA_030265355.1 Tritonia tetraquetra | reverse complement strand
TTTCTCTCCCCCCCCCCCTCTCTCTCTCTCTCTCTCTCTCTCTCTCTCTCACACACACACACACACACACACACACTCTGCTTTTAGTTTTAGGTACTAGGTCTAGACTAGACTAGATAGAACTCTTGTCATCCCACGAACAAGTCTTCCCTCGGAAAAGTTTTGAAAAGTGTCTCGAAAAAGAAAGAGGAAATGCATACACCCTGTCGTTTTTTGGTTATAAATTAACGTTTGGCCTTTTACATTGACCTATTTGTATAACAATGGAAACGTCGGTGCTATCTGACAACAATTGCTATGAAATTTGATTATTGCTGAAACATTTCAGGGAGCGGTCATTGTTCAGAAAAAAATCACGCCATTTTTCGTGATTTTTTAGGATAACGCGTAGAGGAGTACCACACATTTCTATAGTTTTGTTTCTTGTCTGCCGACAGCAGACCTTTTGTAGTTCTAATTTCAACTAGATGTCTAAGTAGATTAGCAATTTTTTTTTAGCTTGCCTGCACTTCTGGTTCGTTGAAACCGAGGGTGGGTCTGAGATTAGTTCGTTTTACCTAGACAATGAAGGGCAAAAAAGGGAATTTTTCTCTGTTCGCTGAATGCAGGGTGTTCTTTGAGTCCGAGTTCGTTGAGTCCGAGTTCTACTGTATTCAAGACTTGTTCTTCAAAGTTGCTGTATTTTGTTCATGGTAGTTAGTACTGAACAATTCTCTTCATCACAATGTGAAGCCAGAATATTAGCACACAGCTACCAAATGGTAACCAGCGTCCATTCCAACCCTCAGTATGATGAAACAGGTGAATGGTCAGAATAATCTAAGCTGAGGAGGGTAGGGAGGGATAGGCTAACAATTTTGTTTCATGAGCAGAAGCTACTGGGTTAAAATCCCATTTGTTTTTACCTTTCTCCAGAGTCCATGTCTCTAACCCTGTGGATTTCTTATGGAATCAAATCCTATCAGAGATGGACTATAAATCAGAGGCCCCGCCATTGATATGACTTATAGTGTGTTGCCAAGGGCATACACCTAACAGCTTCAAAACTTTATTTAAGCTTAGGCTTAGTAAGGCTTATTAGGTTTTTTTCTTCCTTTATCAATTCCCGATTTACCTTTCGGTGTCGTGTAGTTTACAAGGTAAATGAACGATGTGTCAAAATAGAATTGGGACAATCTTCCCTTTGCCGAATATGTCAAGTGTGTAACAACACGTCTCTTTCATATCGTGGCATACTGCTCAATGATATTATTTTACTACACACACCTAAGAAATGCACAAAATACAGATCAGAAGGATGCAGCATAGAAAAACTAGTAGTACATTTATAATTGGAAACAGTAAAGAGATCAGTTATATTATCTACAAAGTAAGTATCTACACCTGGCCGTCATTACACCCCACAGTCCTTCTTAACTCCCTGACTTCATGGGCGAGCAGCTATACATTGCAATTTACCTGTTCACTGCACTTGTGCATAATCTTCTAACAAGGGCATCTGCTACTCTTAGCTGGGTACTCAGTTATACCAGAGTCGAGTGAGATAAACATAGTTATGTGTCTTACCCAAGGACACAACGCTTGGCGATCCGGATAACATGGTGTTTCCCAGTGGTCACTCGTTCACCAACCAAGACCATCAATATTTGACGTGGCGTGGCATCCGTTCATCGCCCAAAATGGCAAATTCTCCCAGTTCTTGCAAAGCCGAGGAGGTGACCACAAGGGCTACATTAATTTTTTATTGACCTTGCTTATTATAATTTATACTGCTCAGATCATTGCTCATGGTGTCAATAAAGAGTTGTGGACACAGTGAGCTGATCACCTGCTTGTCTGAAATTCTTTGATCCACAGTAATTTCCAACTCTGCGTTCAGCCATGCTTGGTGGTCGGGGTGTCTGGAATTATACTGGGTATCTTGTGTGCCTTTCATGACTGAAAATGGGGTTGGCCCCAACACTGCTCTGCGGTAAAAAAAAAAATTGGGTTCGATCAAACAAACAAACAAGCTATCCATTCAGCCATTGGTGCCTCCATAATATAACATAATATTGCAGTCTATTGTAATAGTGTGTCGCACTGAATACTGTAGTAAAATCGACTATTGAATAACTCATTGTAAGCTGTCAACATTTCTGCTGCTAACAACATAGAGACGATTAGATTTTATAATGCGCTTTAGTATGTGGAATCCTGACAGGTGCGAATGAGGGCAAAAATACTTACAGGGTTGAACGTTTCGGGCAGCATAAACCCTTCACACAGAATACAAAAAAACAAAGTTTGCTTTAAAAATGTTACGATATGTTTTTTTTTGTCTTGTGTGTGATGTTTGTTACCTGAAGAAGCGTTTTTGTTGCCCGAAACGTCCTGCGTCCCTTTCATTTGTCCCTTTTGGAAGTTTACACATTTCCTTTATCTTTTTATCCCTCGAATTTTAACTTCCAGCAGCCCTCATTTTATCTTCTTTTTTTTTAAATTGTTATTTTTATTTCCATTTTTATTCTTTTTAAATGTTTAATCATATTATATGTAACTACAAAATATGATATAAATTGACATATTAATCAAAACGTACGTAGTAGACTACTACTACCAGAGTTGATCATAATATCAGCAATGATGATAACAATGATAACAATATTATTAATATAAATGATTTTGTTTAGATAATTAATAATACAAACATGTGTACAGACATACAAATATAGACATACACATACGTGTCCACATAACACGTATCCTTGTCATTTTATTGTACCTACCACAAAGTAATTTGGGACGCGACGACATTGGAATGATGATGGCGCAGGTGTTTATCGCTTCATTTTCTCATGTGAAAAAGATGAGAAATTCGAAACTACTTGTAGCTATATTCTGACTGGCATTTTTAAAAAACGCGAAAATTTTGGATTGCGACCAATGTCATCAAACATTGTTTTCGTGTGTAGTGAACACTAATAATAGCATTGTACCGGCGTCTTTTCTTACCGAATTTATCAATTTTGAATCAAACAATTCAATCATTGGTCGCTTGAGCAATTGACAAACAAGGGGGTCGCACTTTCACACGAAAATAATGTTTGTTGACATTGGTGGCAATCCAGAATTTTCGCGTTTCTAATGCCGGTCAGTCCTATACTATTTAAAAGGAAGATATCTCATGAAGTAACTAGTCTAAGTATTCCAGAAATAGGTCCCTAAGGGTGCATTGACTGTACGTCGTTGATTTCTTTGGTAATTCTTTCTTTCTTTTATATTCATTTATGCTGAATATATTTAATCTCCCTCATACGCTCCTAGCTGATTTTTGTATTGATTAAAGTAATAAGCCCCTAATACTAAGTGGGTTGTTTGACTAATTCTGTTTTGTTGGCTCTGTGTTCAACATAGGGCCGATCCATCGCGTAATAAACAAGGGTATTGGAATTACATCTGTTCACATTTTCTTGCATCTGCTTGATGACTTCGCTCCTCGTGGTTTACGCAAAGATTCCAGTATGTATATAATTTCTGTTAATATTTCATATCATTTTAACTGAAGCATTAATTTGTATATAAACTGTCTAGTTTTAACTTCTCTTATCTGAGTCTTCTTATCGTATTATCTTCTTTTCCAAATTAAACGTGACTCCGATTTAAATTAAAGGGGGTGGGGGAACAAACCAACAAAACAAACGATAAAATAACGTTTTTTTATGTGACAAGTTAAGTTGCGAGGTAGAGAAAAGAGGTCGTTGTGCCAACCTTTTCTTATCTGATCTGACCAGACGTGCCGATCATCTCTAGTCGACACTTGGAACATTTCACGTTCTACTCGTTTGTCGAACAATGGCAAAAGTTACCGTCCTGTGTATATTGGCGCTTTCGTTGTTTTCCCTAATGATGCTGACAAACGCTGGTAAGTCTCCTTGTGAGAATTCTAATTATATTATTAGCAGTTGAAATTTGATTTACATTCAGATACGGTAGTTAATCTTGACAAAAAGAAATTGGAAGAATTTAATTACCTATTCACGAGGCGTTCAAGTGGATACTGGAGTTCAATTGCCTACTGGTGTTTGGGTGGTTAAGACTGAGACTTCCATCGTGAGTTCTAGTTCGAATCCCTGTCCGGGCATTTCGTTGTTTCCTTGAACAAGAATTAGAATCGCCACTCCAATCTCTCACTCGGCCCACATGTAGAAATGGGTAACTGAGAAAGTATCTGCAATATTATCGTTTGTCAGAAACGAGACAACTTTCACAGATTTGAGTGGGTATTCCACTATGTTTAGGGAGGCGAATTTGCAACGGACAGATTAAGGTTTGATCCTCACTGATAAACATAACAATTTTCGTCTTCTCCTTGGCAATATTTCTGGCATTGCCACATTTTTTTCAAATCCTGGCATCGATTTCTGGACAGGAATAAAGCTAATAACACACAAGGTCAGGGCACCTCCCGATCCGATTATGTGGTACCGTACGCTTCACTCTGAATATTTCACAAAACCGGGAAGGTACTGTCCTGCTCAAATGTGGTACCCCCCGCCCCACCTCCTTTTACTTGCCCTTGATAATAGTCCAAGGTCCCAAAGGAGGGGTGCCATCACATCTACCCCACATTCTCGTTGCGCTCTCAGTGAAACCCTTTAAAAAAAACAAAAAAAAACCACCTTCACGCACACGGAGCTCTATAGACTTTCTGTGTTCTCACCGAGAGAGTGATGCGAATGTTAAGGAGATGTCATGTAACTCCGTTTGGGGTCTAAACATTGATCACTTTCTCAACGCTCAGCTGTGGCGCTGTGTGACATGGCATACTCTGGTCACTTGGTGATGATTCCTGTCTCAGGTCTATATATGGCATACTCTGGTCACTTGGTGATGATTCCTGTCTCAGGTCTATATATGGCATACTCTGGTCACCTGGTGATGACTGTTGTTTCAGTGTTTCAGGCCTGTATGCCATATTATGGCCACCTGGTGATGATTGTTGTTTAAGTCCTGTATGGACTATAGTCACTTGGTGATGATTCTCAGTTAACCGAGACAGTTATACACGGTTGTGAAGCCTCAGTAATGCCAATCTGACTCTGAAGCTTGGCAACCTTATTACAAATATTTCATATATTTGGTAAGTCCCTGTCGTACAGTAGAAGAATGGCTAATAGGAGACATTTGAAAAGTTGGTAGTTTTATTTACGCCCTTAGCAACACCAGTTGTCTCATAACTGATAAACCTGGCGAATTGGAGGCGCCAATGACAAAACCTCCTTATCCCAGGTATATGGTACTCGTTAAGTCTTGGAAGACAGTCCGTCATAGAGAAGGAAAACTCTTAACTTCAAACCCTGAGTGGACCGGACTCATGAGTCGGGAGAGCAGCCTGTCGAGGAGTGAATCTCCAAACAAAATCCCAGTCCTCTAGGCTGGGGGTTGGGCGCTGGACCGGTTTTTATCCTAGCCCCGTAAAAAAAAACCTTCACTGGAACAGAAACCGAGGCAACGAACTTTGACCCGCAAACTATCAGGTAAAAACAAAAGTAGACACACTTTGCCATGTGAAAGATAAAGAAGGCAACACCATCACCCGTGAGACACAACAGAGAGCTAAATGGGTAGAACGCTTTAAAGAAATCCTAAACAGTAACAGACCACCACCAGCTACCACCCCCGAAATCCCTCCAACCGACCCGAGGAGCCTCTTAATTTGAAAATCCTGGCAAGAGTTATCCTAGGCAGACTGAAAACAGCACTTGACGAGAAGTTTAGAGATAAACAGGCTGGTTTCGGGCAAGGTAAATCATGCACACACCAAACTACCCTCACTGCGTATCATCATCGAGCAATCGATAGAATGACAGCCCCCTTCCTACACACTATGTGTGGATTTCCAAAAGGCGTTTGACAGTGCAGACAGAAGTCATTTGGGGACTAATGAAACACTATGGTTTTCTTGAGAAATTCATCAACATTGTTCGACTCTTTTATGAAAACTCCACCTGCCAAGTCATCCATGATGGAAGCTTACAGGGCCATTCAATCTGAAAACCGGGGTTAGGCAACGGTGCGTCCTGTCTCCAACAATCTTCCTGCTGGTTATAGACTGGGTTATGAAAGCCTATATAGCAGATATAAGGACAGACATACAATGGACCTTTGCAAAGCAGCTGGAAGATTTAGACTTTGCTGATGACATATGCCTTGTCTCACATCGATACACATCAACTTAAGCGTAGTCGACTGTAAAAATCATAAAATACAGCCTAGTCTATGGGTTCTATTACTATAATAAAATCTTTGTTTCAGGATTACTGGACAAGTTCACCACCTGCACCGATCTTTCAACCACTTGCAGCGATGAAAATCCTAGTGACTGTATTTTAGGTGCAACTCGTTATGATTTTATGAGACTCAACTGTCAAAAAACTTGCAAGATCTGCTGACATTTTCCATAAAAATAAAAACGATGTTGTATTTGATTACAGTTATATATTCTGAAAGTGAACAAAAATACACGACTTCACACGTCCATGTAATTGAAATGGCTTTTTACTCATTCATTTACTCCTCTTCTTTGCATTTGATAATTTCTTACAGTCTAATTCCAGCAGATGTTGTGAGTTGGAGCACTTTTTTAGGTCATCAGCGGTACCCCATATTTTTAAAAATATTAATCAAGGTTACAATTTTTAGAACAAAATTTAGTTCTGAGTGCCACGAGGTCTGTACATGCTTGGAGTATGTGGTTTACAGTTTATTCTTCGGCTTTACAGTCACACAGGTCCCGCTCTGATGTGTAAAATATTGGTCTGCTCAGCTTGGCTCAATTCGTAAATGTGGTCAAAATTCATTTACTGAACTGGCACCCAAAAAATCAGATAAAATAAAGTGTTGGAGCCCACTTAAGATCAAATCATTTAAGAAGCAGGGGTTATGTGTCCCATATGGCCAAAATAGCATCAGATTTATTTTGGCCATCAGTTTGACCTACTTTCACATTGGGTTGACCACCTGCTTGGCTTAATATCTTGATCCAGAGAAATCCAGACTCATTGTGCTGGCCCTACACTGTAATGGTAAAAGGGAATTGGATAAGAAAGAAAGAAAGAAAGTTTGACCTACTTTGTTAACATCATTGCTTCATGCCACATACAGAGTAACTTGTTCTGTGTCCCTGAACCCTAAAATCTAAACATACTCAGAGTGAAAAAAACCCAGTAAATCAAAATTCGTTTGAAGTGCGTTAAGATTATGTTCAGATAAAAGGTTTCAGAGAGGGTTTGTTGGATGCCACCATTTTAGAATGAGCTAGCAATGAGCAGAGTGGAAGTCAAAATTAAACATCTCTCATTCCTTGAAAATATTTACATGGCCCATATTGCCACATAGTTATTTGGGCCAAGTAATCACTCCATTAAAATAAACAAATTCTGAAATCCTGATTTTGTTATTATCTATCTATCATCAATATCATCACCTTATGTGGTAAAATCTGCCCAGTAAATATTGTTATGGCCAAAACAAGGGCAACACCAAAAAGTGTGGCTCTTGTTGTGCCATTCAAGGTACGGGCACAGTGGGCTGATCACTTGCTTGCCTTTTCTACCTGATCCAAAGTTTTCCAGCTCTAGGTTCAGGGGGATGTCTTCTCTAAAGACATTTTGCTGTTGCTTCCCTGGGGAGTTTCTTTCCACTATCACATTGCCAGGAGCAGACAAAGATTTCATCCCCTTCTATGGTCGTCTATCACTTTTCCCCTCTCTTTTGTTTATTTGCTTGCCTGTTTGACGAGTTTCCTTCTTTTGCTTATATACTTATGTTAATATCTGTGTGCCAGCTTTATTTATTCTATCATCTAAAACAATGTAAGAAAAGAAATTATTTGAAATAATAACATCACTATTCCTCAAACTCATAACTCATTTTCATAAGCTTTATTTGTTCAATTCTTCATTTTATCTATGAATGAGAAATTGTTTCTCAGGCAAGACATCACATCACACATTTTAATACTTCACGATAATCTTTTTGTAAAGATGTCCAAGAAAACCTGTCAAGGTCTATCTGTGGGGAAAAAAACACACAATGAATAAAGATATAAAATTATAAAAATGAACACATTTTCTAGCAGCTTAAGCAAGGTATAATTAATAAAGACGTGACAGGAGCATAAACAGATAACATATTTGGTTTGATCAAGCACTCAATGTTGGGGCCAGCTCTATGTCCTACCACAAATGGATCACAAGAAGCCCCCAGTTCCGATTGCAGGTGGCCCTCCCGACCACCATGTGGTGTAATGCGCAGAGCTATAAGAATATGGATTGTACGATTTCAAAAAACAGTGGTCAATTCAATGTGTCTACCATCTTTTCTTGGCACCATGAGCAATAAACTGAACAGCATCAATGATCAATCATAGGAAAGTCCAATAAATAAACAAATTGATGCTGCCCTTGTGCTCACCCCTCAGCTAAGGTAAAAACTAGGAGAATTTGCCAGTCGGGACTAAACAAGATAACTATTCATGATACCTGTCAAGGAAAGCAGGCAAATATGAAAATGCCAGAAAAAAAAGCAATTTTTTAAAAAGAGGAGTGGTTTGTCGACAATAATGGAAAATGATTTAAAGACATGGAACTATGCTGGTCAAAAATGGAATGGCAAAACATCAAGAAAAAAAAACAACAATCATAAACCATTCCTTTCATGATTGTAACAGATGATAAATTTGAATATTGTTATAAATTCCATCACTAACCTTTGGTATGGAAATTTTATCTGGTCTTCTACAAAACTTTTTCAAACACTTCACTAACTGTGTCTGCGTTGAGTATAAACATTCAGCTGAAAGTAAACAAAAGTGTAATAAAAATATTGACGACTATACTTTCACACAATCGTGTCTGGTATCAATCAATAAATAGTGATTGTGTAGAGTAATTGCTTGTCATGTCACTATCATTTTTGGGTTCAGTAACACGTTAACCGTCTTGTCCTAAAATTGAAATTTTACACATTTCTACATTTTTTTCTCTTGAACCACTTATGTTATAGATAGATAAGATGTAGTTTCTAATTCCACAAAAATACGAAAATCAATAATTTTTTACCACTCTGACTTCAGACACGATTTACCATGCTCTGGATTTGTGACAGAATTACCAAATAGAAGAAACGTGTCACATTTGTGGCCGTCTTTGCATTGGCTTATTATAATGTCTTGCCAAGGGCGAAAAACTAACAATAACAACTTTCAGCTATTTGTGGCTTTGGGTTCAGTGACTTCCACCTCGGCAGTCATTATCTCTTTTAATATGCTTCCTTAGCCTTTTGTCTTGTGACGTTTTTGTGTGTTATAAAATCAAACATTTATGAACAATAGGATGAATATATTTAAATGCTTATAAAAAAAATATGTTTTGGCACTATAGTTTCAATATAAAGTTAATCCTTCCAATACTGAGAACAATAATATCAAAACTTTAAGAATGAAAGAAAAATTGAGCAAACTGTAAAAAATATGAAAGAAACCTGGATAAATTTCTGGATAGACAAGTTTCTTGGGACATAAAGGGAAACAGCCTCTGCTCACAGCTTCTAACCTACATATAAAGAAAGAAGATATTTCGTTACTAAGGAATCATAAAACATGAATAACATCTAAGTTATATACCACTTTAAATAAGACCTTTCTGTGTGGCAATGCGCATAAAGAAAAAACAAATTTGAACTTTATCGTGATTTGATTCATGATTTTCTTCGTGGAGACAAAACCTGGCACTCACAGTTAGACGAAGATATGAAAAAGGTTACAAAGACTAGGGTAGAGTGTCCCAATTCCAAGGGCTGTCTGGAATTGGGGCAAAGTAAGTGACTGTTTTTAGATAGATGTGTCTAAATGGATTTGATTTGACAGTAAAAGCAATTATTAGGCTATCACTGAGCCCATAATCTAACACATGCTTAAAACATTTAACTGCTTTACTTGTTTGATTTTTTATCGACCATGTGATTTATGTTAAATAGCCTGTCTGAAATTGGGGCAAGGCTGTCCAGATTTGGGGCAAGGCATTCTAATTTTAATGTTATCAAATAATTGTGGAAAATAAAGTTTTACCCACAATGCATTGGGAATTATCTGAAACCAATCAAGAAATACCCAATGACCAAAGACCACGGCTCTGACCACTACCCGATGTGGGTGGATACCACTCCCACTTCACCAGGGAGAAAACCCAGTCCCAAAATGTGGAGCGTGTGAACAATAGATTGGGCAGCGCTCAAGAAATCAGGACCAAAGACCTGCCCATCATTGGCTTGAGAGTAGTTAGATCCATGAACAAAGACATACGTACATGGGGAATACTCAAATACTCTTTCTTTTCACCAACCAATCACATGAAAACATGTGCCATGAAAGAAAGAGGGAAGAGGGAGGAGTAGGGAGGTTTAGCCGGGGATCGTGACCAGACATACACACCCCGGCCGTGACCCCGAAACACTGTCGTCCCACAAGGACCCTTAACCACCAACCTCCACTCCAACCAAATCACAACCTTTCTTCTAGGAGATCAATGAGACAAAAATAAATGAGAAATATGAAACCTACAAATGACCAAAGACCACAGGTGGCACCAATCATTGGGGGAGTTGCACCCCCTGTTATGAGCAGAGGACCTATTTATATAACCCGGGACCCTGTGGGGGTGACAAGCTAAAAGAAGAAGAAAAAGATCTCTATTGCTAGCTTGGGAGTCAAGATTTTCATTTGATCAAATCTCTTTACTAATCACAATTTAGAGGCAAAACAATCTGTTTAGTTTTTCCAGAAAATTTGCAATCAAACTACTGGATTTTTGTTCCTCTTAAATTTCGCCCTTTACTATACCCATATCACATCAAATATTTTACAAATAACACTACTTTTGGTCTGAAAATGTAAACAATTTTAACAAAGCTACAATTGACTCACATAGAAACACCAAAAAATTCATGATCGGCCGTTGATACAGCAACATGTGCACTGTCAAGAACCTTCCTATACGTGTCTCTATCCTGAAAGCCCCAGGCTACTATTCTGTTGCCAAGGCGACTTTCAGCAATACCAAATATTTCTGGAACTTCCAAATAAGATTCTCCAAGCACAGACACACAGAAATCATAACCCTCGTCAAGTAACTGGAACAAAGCCTGGAAAAACATTTCTGGATTTTTGTCATGTTCCCTGAAAAAAAAGAAGAAAGGAACCAGTGCAGAGCTAAAACTATGTTTTCTCTACAATTTGATGACAAGAAAAAAAACCAAAAACCTCAAACAAGTCCTATGTTAATAATCAATAGTGTTAATGAAAGGTGTTTGATTGGATCAACACAGAGTGGCAGATAGCTCAGTGAGTAAAGCATGTTGACTATCTAACTATGATGTGGAGGAGTTGCCGTTCATAGATATGGGTTTGATCCCGACTGTTGATAAACCACTTTTCTTCTCTTCATTTCTGGCACAATCACATTTTCCTACTTTCCTTGATACCATTTATTACCACTAGTGCCGACTCCACTTTAATTTCATTCTGTAAAATGCAGCAAAATTACTGTTTCAATAAAGATAATAAACAATCACCTAGTCATGGGCTGAAACCATGAATAAATTGACCTCTGAGTATCAGGTTTTTTGTCAATATGATTTTTTGCTTTAGTTCTATGTAATTTTATTTTTTTAAACTCGACAAACAATCTCTCCAGGCTTAATTTTGTATTCAAAGTACCAAGGGTGTATAAAAATAGAAATGACAGGCAACTATCAGAAAATCATCAGTTTCATAGTTGCAGCAATCTTTAAGATACAAAGGGCTACAATATAAAATATGATCTTAGCATATCGTTTCAAGCTTCTAAATCAATTTCTTCCTTACCACCTATGAGGCCACACAATATGAAGTCGAGACTGAATGCATGTTGAAGCTTGTAAATTAGTGTCAACTCTGCAATCAATCGTACTTTCTTCATCCATCATACGTGAAGGGTCTTGAGAAAGAACACACTCTTTTGAATACATAGTATAATGTGCTTCATTGTCTTTTTCATCACAAGATAATTGGTCTATAGACAGAGGGGTGGATTGTGAATCTGAATTTGTTTCCCGAGAATGAAGTGTTTCTATATGGGCCGGCTTTGATGAATCAACACAATGTAGACCACTATGTGCTTGGAAATCCACAGGAAAGTAAAGAACACGACACTTGGGCCTGATCTTGGTCTCCAAATCCTTGGGACGATGGTCAGGGATCAATTTCAGATGACTCGATATGGACTTTAAGAACGATTCTTTGTTAAACTCTGAATTGAACACAACTGCATCTGCAACAAGACTGAACATCAACATGTTGTTATTTTTAGCAATAGTTAAATCTTTATTTTTGTAAAAAACACTACACAGGCTATATTATGACACAATATTATAGTAATAGGGAATCAGTTAAATTTGAAACAAAAGACTGAAAGTTTAGGCTGATTATTGACATCTAGTTTATTTTCTAAAATTTTAAGTGTCTGTAAAACTGATGACTGTTTCGAAAAAAATTATTGTTCATTTGTGTTTGTTACACAGCAGATCTAAATAATGTCCTATCAATCCAAATCATAACTAATTACAAACCAAGCTGGTCAAATTGTCAAAATCAAAATCAATATCAAATTTTCATTTTCAAAAAGAATTTTGCATTTGACAGCTTCCCTTAATGGCCTTTAGGCTCATGGGGCCAGGTAGCATGAAGGAGATATGAGGCAATTTGTTTTTTTTCTGGATAGAAGGCTGGTTTATTGCAGTTACTTTCCCATTACCCAATTAAGAACAGTACCCATTTCCACACCTGGGTCAAGTGAGGCAATCATAGTTAATATTCATGCCCAAGGAAAAAACAAAGTGCCTGAAGTGCGACTCAAACCCACTGCTCCACCTTGCCTCTGGATGGCAATAACATGTAAATAATGATCTGACCCACATAGCCTTGTTGTTACAGAGAGGTAAATCACTTCATGCAAGTATAAAGTAAGGACATATATGTAAATGAAAAAAGAGACTTTAAACTTTAAATTATTCTTATAGCCAAACTTACCTGGTAGTGATCTGACTATATCCATAATGAAAGTCACGATCCTGATGTTTGCGTACAGGATAAACCAATTGATTTTCATGAAAGTATACAACTTTCCACAAACCTGCCAGATCAGGACGAAGTGCTACCAGCTCAGCCAAATTTAGAACAGAGCTTGAGAACAGGACACTGAGGAAAATGTAATACTGTATAAAAAATAACACCTTTCTTCATATCAAAAAGATAATTCATAAAACTTAAAAGGTACAAGGCTAATCACTGATATATCAAATAGTGAAATTTCCCTCTTTAAATAACATACTTATTTTAGACTGCCCATTGCCCAGTCAACACTGGTGGTTCCAAGGACGTACATATCATATTATATTTGTATGTGTTTGAACTAAGACTGATGTCTGTCATTTAGAGAGAAGGAGAGGTGCAAATGTCAAAATTTGCGATTTGCATTTTATGATAAAAACGTTGTCCTCTCTATGCTGCGGTGGAGAGGCTTGTGCTATCTAATGATTTTGAAGGCTCGGTCAAATAAGTGAAACCATATTGGAAAGGCTTCAAATGAAGGTACAGACTAACGAGGGACGAGGCCTGGTAGGAGACCATAGGTGGCAGCCCCATCACCTGATACAGAAAGGTACAACAAGTAGCGATTAACTCTTTTGTTATCCTGCCCCTGAGAAAATTTTACCCTTTCATTATCAGCCCCCCGAGACCATCATTAACCATGCCACGATTTGGATACAGGAGTATGAAAAAATGTAAATTCCGAACTTATAAAGAGAGGAAATACAATAAAAGTATAGATATTCTGAAAAAGGAATAAAAGAGCTTTCTTTTATGAAGTACAAATGGCTTGCATACCTTTTGTGAGCTTTTATGTGTATGTAATGTAAACAGTTCGGGAAAATTTTGTTTAATGAAAGCTATGATAACAATGTGTACGTGTATTTTTACCTTGTTCTTAGCAGTAAAAAATACTAAATGACTGTTTGTTCGTAATGACTTGTATTATGTATTTGTGACAATACACTAGAGGTGGTTGGCAAATTAACGGAAGAAGTAATCAATGTTTCTTGAAAACCTCCTTGTACTTGTAGCCAATAAATAAACAGAAAGACCACTATCAGCCTAAAAAAACATGCGGTACCAACACCCTGACATAAAGAGGGAAAAAGTAAAGATAGCTTTTACATATTGCATTCAATAGACGTTAGTGTAACCAACAATGGGCAGTAAAACAAATTTCCGAAAGGATGAATAAAGTTTATTATTATTATTATTATTATTATTATTATTATTATTATTATTATTATTATTATTACCGGTAGTTGGAGCTTTGTGGAATAACCTGCATGAAATGTAATGCTGATGATCTTGCTTTCCAGTGCCATTTCTTGGCAGGTAAGGTATAGACTTTAATTCTTGGACCAATGATTGGATCAGACGATAAAACATTGATGAGCTGGGCGTGGGAACCACCATAAAATGGTTCAATAACAAGGATATCCACATTCATTATTTTCATTGAAAAAGCAAACAAAGCGAAAGTGAAGAGAAAAATCGGGATTTCTCAGAATATGCAAGTCTTTGTATTCGACTTCACTTTCATTTTAGTATATTGTAAATGCAATACTAGTCACTTTTATAAGCGAGTCAAATGATAGTCGATATTATCACTGTACTCGATACTTTTACCTGTGAAAAAACATCAACAAATGTCAAATTTCGTCAGAAAATGTTAGGCCTAGTCTGGAAACTTCGCTAATCATTGACATCTGGTCACAGAAGAAACCTTTTATTTTGATCCAAAAAGTCAAGACTTTTCTTTCTTTCAGTGTAACCATCAGGATGGATATAGGGGATTTATTTAGATCTTTTCTCGGTCTGAGAGGCAGGAATGGACGACCTGCTGACCATTTTCCCATCCATGAAGAGGAAGAGGACTTTCATGATCATGGGGAATCAGATCCCAGAGAAGATGATGGCACAGAGTAAGATTATAGTACAGAGGGTTATGTGAAATATTTGTCATAGGTAGAAGGAGATGCCCTTTTTACTTTTTAATACATGGTTCAAATTACCCTCAATCAAGTTTGGAGAGAATTGATGATGTCATTTTATCAGTACTGTTTCAAGTCACAAATCACCATTTGGTCTGCAAGTTTATAATGCCTGACTATCTCTCTAAAACCTAGTAAAAAATGAAATCTCCACTTCAAGATAAGTTCAAATATAGCAAGACTGGTAAAGGATGAATGATAAAAATATCTTTTACGTTGAACCATCTTCACGGCAACAGTATCTCAAAACAAACAAGACAAAGACTACGTCATTGCCAAGCGATGACTACGATTTTAGATTTCAACCCACCCCCCCCCCCCCCCCGCCCAGCGTCACATTCCTTCTGACCGCTTCAAATTCTTTTTCAATGGCTTTGTCGGGAGCAAACACCCAAACAGATGTTGACACATGATTCTGTGTGCCAGTCCCTGAAAGTACACGAATTTGCTCTCAATCATAAGATGATGGACAGGTCAAACTTACAGCATGACCATGCTTCTTCATGCATGGAATCATTGGGGGTGTGGCTTATGTCACAAACATGATATTGATATGAAAAGGGTCTATCTTATTGGTTGAACAATGAAAATTGTTGATTCGAATCCACAAAGCCACAGACAAAGACCTGAGCACTGTAGTGAAACAACCCACACTATCACTATCGCTGTAAATGAAATGACAAGGTGATGAATGAGTGACAGACTAATCGAATTGAAACGATTTCAGACTCTTTCAATCTGGAAATAGTAGCAGTTATGTGGAGTCAAATCAATTAATATAAAATCGACTTTGTCTTTTCTTTTTTTTTAAAAGCAATTTTAATCGATTACAGACTATTTTTCATCTGCCGGTCGTAGAATTTGTAGAAGTTGCAAATGCTAATAAAAGTAAACATCAGAAGATAAAGAACTATTTGGTACCCTAATTAATTTCATGCCCTTTTACAATCTTTTACACAGATTTCCTTTCTTCTTTGGCCAAGGAAGTTCATCTATGGATGATATGTTCCATCATTTCCATACAGATATGCATCAACAGATGGAATCCCTTCATCGCCAAATGGAGGATATGTTGAAAGGATTTGGACCAATTGCTTCAGGTAAGAGCTTGAAATTATACCCATGGTGCTTGAAGTAGATGCTAGCCCCAACTGCAGCCATGCTTAGATGTTTCCAGGCGTCAGTGGCTGAGTGGTTAACACAACTCGACAGGAGTTGGGGTCAAGCAACGGTGAACGAGGTGACCAATTGA
>JARBEQ010004672.1:0-15497 GCA_030265355.1 Tritonia tetraquetra | reverse complement strand
CCCCCCCCCCCCCCCCCAAAAAAAAAACAAACAACAACCTAACATTTAAAAAAATATTCAACGGAAGCGCATTGACTGTATATGATATATGGATTTGTAGAGAGATGCTGACTTGCTACAACTACAAGTTGTATCTGACTTCCAAATAACAGTAAAGACATGGGTGGACTGTCTATTCGGGTTTCGCCCCTCTCCATTTGTAGTGTGAAATTTTTCCAGTTAAATCGAGTTTTAGTTACGCCCCCTCGGACACTCTTGCTTGACTATAGAACAAAAATAACATGTGTGGTTACCTTGTACACTTCACTCTCTTCGTAGAGGAATGTACTCAATGAAACGATGCCTGCTACTTCTCGCTCAAACCGGAGACCCAGGTGCAGAGCCATACTTGCTCCCATTGAAAATCCCACTGTTGAAATAATGAATATTGAAATGTAGTACTGTGCGTACTTGAAAGAACCAATAACGAACATGAAGGTAGAAGAAAAAATATTATTTTTTTAAAAGTATAATTTAACGATGTAAATTTCCAATATCATTGAAGAGGAGGCATATTGCATTTTTTTGGTATTCAAATTCAAAGCTTGTTATATGTTGATGATAAGCATGCTGTTGTAAAATTATTGATTAGCACAAGGGATAGATAGGCTACCTCATATATTCTACTCATATTAGTTTTGAGAGTACTAGGGAATTAACCACATACTTGAACGTCAACGCTCATTATGATTGATATTACATCACTGGACACAGTGGGCTAGTCACCTGTTACCTTATCTACCTGATCCAGGTTTTTTCTAGCATTGTAGTTAGCTATTCAGCAATGCTGTTTGGCGGTAATATGCGCTATGGAAAACAAACACGTATTTATTATATACCAACCTAAGACGATTCTGTGTTTGGGTATTCCTGAATTGACCTCCGCTGTAATCATCTGAGACAACTGCCGGGCCATGGCGTCGATGGAAGAGAGATATTCTACACCAGTTGGTTCCAGGGTGGCTCTATCAAACCACACATTGCCAGGAGCCCCTTGTCTCAACGTATACGGCCTGAAACAGGGAAAATAGGTTGATTTATTTAGTTGCAATATGACCAATCTAGCATGATAATTGAATAGTGACATTATAACAATCTTATTAAACCCAGATACGTTTTTGCATTAACTACCTCTTTTCCTGTACATTTATGTATAAAGGCGCCGATAGCCTAGGGAGTAGCACGCTAAATCAGTAAGCGAAGTCAAACTACGGCGGTCGTGGCTAGTCGTTGGATGGGTGACCACTTGGGAGCACCGATGTCCCAATCGTCCGGCGGTGTGTCCTTGGGTAAGACACCCCCCCCCCCTGCTTACCTCACTCGAGTCAGATGTAAATGAGTACCCAGTCATGGGCAGCGGGGTCCCAGTGGCGCAGAGGTACGGTTCTTGCCTCAGAAGCGAAAGGTACATGGTTCGATTCCCGGCAGAGTCTGTTATTTTTCTCCGTGAAACGGTGAAAACCTATATGCCACTTCCCCGATCCTATTCAGGTAGGTGGGATCAAGATCCTAGTCCTATCGGAGACGGACGATAAACTCGGAGGTGCCGTGTGCACGTTGCGCACGTTAAAGAACGATTGCATACATGAACACAGACACAGCAGATTAAGGATAAATTGAATTATATAAGCTTGTGGAGTTTCAATTCTGGTGATTAGGGTGGGGCTAATTCTGACGGGGGCGAGTTGTAACAAACCATCCATAGGCGACAAAATTACAACGCTTGGGCTCTTCAGAATGATCCGTCCCCGTGTTTAATTCCTTTCCGCCAGTTTTGTGGCGCACATTGTACCAGTCAAGGTTCGGGTGCAGGGGCTGATCACCTGCTTGCCTTATCTACCTGGTCCAGAGTTTTTCTCGCACTGTGTTCAGATATGCTGGACATGGAGCTGGGCGCAACACTCCTTATGGGTGGTATATACGCTATGGATAACAAAACAAAATCCTCAGGGCAGAGCCATGAAAACTTGTTTTTATAATTTTAAAATTAAAAACATGTAAATCTTATATTTTCATTAATTTTGAATTTCTATAATTTTGGCTTACTGGCAACGATCTAAATTCATTAGGCCCTATGTTTTTTAAGTATAAAAACCCGTTTTTTATCTTTTACTTTTTGTAAACGTGACCTCGATACTCACATAGACACACATATCCCTACGCGGTTAAAGCAATGATACTATATATAATCATTGGTTAAAGTCAATCACCGAGGACATTTATTTTAGTATTGGTATCGGTCAAGGACTACTAAAAGTTCTTGGTATCGGTATAAAGTTGGTGTAAGCTTGTTGCACAGAGACCCAAGTCTGTGCCTTCCACCCAAACTATCAACAACTTTTTAACATCCTGGCCATAATTTCATAATTTAAATGTAATAAATCGTCGTCTCTGTCCTCATAATCATCACCCATGATGTACCCATGTAGACCGGTTCCCAAACCAAGGGGGTTTCTACTTTTTGCAGTACCAAGAAGAAAAAAAAGTAGTAGTAGAAGAAGAAGAAGATGAAGAAGAAGATGCAGAAGAAGAAGAAAAAAGAAAAATGTGAACATCGCGTAATGTTTGAATAGGGAACTGCATCATGCCTATCCCCCACGAATTTGCTTTGATCCAATTGACTGATGTAATCATATTATGGTGATAAATTAGACATGAATTATGCGTGACCATCACAGGAAAACCACAACGGCTGTATACATTTAGTTTGATGGTTGTGGACAACAGGTGTTGTATTGACTAAAATGTGTCCAAAACGATGCATTTTAAAGTTTCATTCGCGGGTTATCTTCATTTCTTTAAATCTTTCAAATTATCAAGCCATGAAAAAGCTAATACGCACTTTTTGTTTAGTAGAGCTAGAGATCTAAATTCAATCTGAAATACCTTCACTCAATCTCGGATTCAAATGACTATCCCTGTTATGTATAGCCTATTATGTCGTCATCATTATCATCATCATCATCACCATCATCATCATCATCATCATCATCATCATCATCGTTATCATCATCATCATCATCATCACAATCACCACCATCATCATATTCATCATCACATAGACACAGTCCTTATCATAATTAATGTTCTTACTTCGTGCGTCTATGCGACTATGCGATAGTTAGAATCGAACTCACGCCTGCCAACGGCGACTCCGCCTCACAAGATAAAGGGTCACCCGCTTCACAGACTGAACTATCCACGAATAGCAGATAGGCATTTAGTTGCACCAAAAATATTAAGTATGCGGGCTTAAATTCTTTGATTGTACTCACATTAAAGGCGCCGTGGGGAAGATCACTTTGATATGCGGGAAAGAGAAATCATATCCAACTCTTTCTCGAATTCCATCACGCAACGAAACGCCCGTCCCACCTGTAAGTTAAGGGCATACAACATTCATCTTACACAATATTGATGAAGATGACAATGATGGTGATCATATTAATGATGATGATGATGACGACGACGACGACATCAACAATTTTACCATAGAATAAGAATGAGAGATGATTTAGATAACATATATGATATTATAGTTGTTGTAATGCTACACCATACTTACACAAGTTATAATAGAACTTAAAACATGAAGCCAACATAAGGCAAGGTAAGGTATCATTTATTAATCCGTAAGGAAATTAATCCGTGAACGAAATTACAATGTCTTTTCGTTATCAATAATAATAATTGATGATGATGATAATAAATATAATGATAATACTACTACTAATAATAATGATAATGTTAATAGTAACAATAATTGTTTTGTTTTGTTATCCAAACCGCATTTTACCCCAAAGGAGTGTTGTGGCCAGCTCCATGTTCAGTATTGCTGAACACAGTACTGGAACAAACTCTGGATCAGGTAGATAAGGCAAGCAGGTGATCATCCCACTGTGCCTCAATGATAATGATAATAATAATAATGACAATGCTGATACTACTACTACTACTACTACTAATAATAATAACAATAATAATAATAATAATAAATAATGATAAGAATAATAATAAACAAGGTAAGGTACACCAATTACATAGAGTCATCAACATCTTAAACAATACTAAATGACATTTAACTGTCCAAACCAAAATTGTAACGCCCATGCCAGGGCGGATTATGTCTGTAGTATTAACACTGGGCTCGGAGCTATCCGGGATATCAACAATCACAATTTAATCGACGTTCCCCTGCACAGGCCAAATAATGGTGGGGTTCCAGTGGCGCAGAGGTACGGTTCTCGCCTCTGAAGCGAAAGGTACCTGGTTCGATTCCCGGCAGCGATACTGTCGAGTATTCTTCTCCTTGAACCTCGGTGAAAACCTATATCATGCCACTCCCCTGATCCTATTCAGGTAGGTGGTATGAAAGAATCTAGTCATATCGGAGACGGACGATAAACTCGGAGGTCCCGTGTGCACGGTGCACACGTTAAAGAACCATTGGCAGTTGGAAATCGAGAAGAGTAGGTCGCAGGGCCGCTGTCCGGGGAAAATTAATTCCTACCACAAAGGTCACAGTGGGTTGATCACCTGCTTGGCTTAATATCTTGATCCAGAGAAATCCAGCCTCGTAGTGTTGACCCCTACACTGCAATGGTAAAAAGGAACTGGATATTTGCACTCATGATACTTTCTTATCAATCGAGATACGATCATCCCATTAAGTATACTCAGGGATGCTTCGTAGGTATATGCGTATGAACAAAAACAGAAACAACAACAACAAAATTAGCTAACAAATTCGTTTCTTCAAAAGTCAAACGAGATAGGGAAGCATCAAACAAATAATGCAAACGACACATAAAAGTGAATGAGCTTAACAATGGTCTTTATCATAATGTTATTAGAAAGTAGTTTGAAACTACAAAACACGGAGAATTGCAAGCGCATTGTGGAGAATGAAATAAAACAAAAACAAAAGAAAAAGGAAAAAAAAGTGGCGTTTCAATACATAAAAGAAACGAAAAAGCGGTATGGGGATGGCAACGGCTTATGTCATAAGTGCCTATAAATGAAAGCGTTAATTGGTTTGATGAACTACAAAACGCGGAGAACTGCAAGCGCCGCACGGAGAAGACAATAAGTATAGCCTAAATCCACTGCAATCCTTCTTAGTAAAATCTAGATAATTGTTTTCCAAAATACACAGCTATTTTCTGTCAAGACGTCCACGAATTTCTTACTGGCCATTTAAGAAAAAAATTTATTGTAAACACAAAACCCCCCAAAAACGCACAATAAAAACACGCAAACGTGCGGTTATCTATCACACCTATTGTCAATTTTGATAGTTCACTAAATTTGCAGCATGATTCAAAGTTTACCTACCAGTTCCATGTAAAAAAATAACCGATGCGGTATACTTTTCTTCCAACGGTTTATTCATAACCGGATTGAAGTTTGTGAAGTCCATGGCCATTTCCACAGCCGTAAAATATATCAGAAAATTATCCCCACCCATTGAAACTATCATTTTTATAGTTAACTCCCGTGAAGTAACGAATAATACCAATATTGCCCTGCATTTTGATTGGCTAATCGGTGTCCACGATGGCGGACACATTCAGCTTTCTCGCATAACAACAATGTAAACATGCTTTGACACATACTTGGTATGAACAGAATACAACAATAAATGTCGCAAAGTTAATTTTAAAAGATGAAAACAAATGGAAGTAACAAATTATTTTAATTTCCAATTTCCTTTCTATTGTTGACCCAAAACATTCAAGCAATGCACCATCCTTGTAGTTAGGAGTGGTGGGTAGACCGAGGCCGAAGTCGGTTAGCTTGGCGAAAGACGTTTATTAGTAAGGTAACCTATAGTAAAAGGTGTTGTGAAAATATTGGCCTGTGGATATCTGCCTTTGAATAATTTATTAATACAATATTCCATCATATTGAGGGCTGTTTTAGAATATATGTTTTATCTTAAAAGATATTCTGTTTTTCATTCATCAGCCATTTTAGACTTTGATTTTGTGTCTATTTACCTGATGGCAGCCTTATGTTGGCTTTTTTAGTGCTTTCTCTCAGTCTCAGGATTTGAAGACTTATTTTGTCTAGACTACGACTTAGACTATCTAGCTAAATATATAGTCTAAAATTTAGACTCTTCACTTCAAAGGAAGCTCAAGGCCTCAGTCTAAGGATAAGATTTGTTCTGTGTATATTTGAGAAAACTTTCTCAAGAAAAATTGTTTTGTGCTCTAGCCTAGCTATAGTCTAGACTGTCTAGTATTCTGTTTTGGAATTTTGGGCTCAAAACCCAATTTTTTAAATAATTTTTTTTGCCAACTGTTTTCACTCTTGACGGGTTGCTACATCATGCTACTATACCCTGTTATGCAAATGTATACTCTGGCTGGACCCAATTCATCAAATCAATAACATTCTGTATCATGCATTTTAACTCTTTTTTTTGCTAAATGATCTGAAAAGTTGTTAGTTTTACGCCCTTGGCAGCACATATATTAAATGTCTATGTATTATATTTTCTACCAGGTAAAAAAATTAGATGTGTTCTATTGAATATCAGTGACCACACAGCACACATGGCATCCAAAGATTTACGATCTGCTGACTCAGATGGCAATGGTTCCTTGACACCATCGGAACAAAGTGATAATGATGAACACAGTGATCGTGATTCAGATTATGAAAGTGATGATGGAGAAGATCGCCGTTTAGATTCAAAGTAAGTGAAAAATTTGTCCACGCTATAAGTTCACCTTTTTGTTGATGCGGTTCAATTCCTTTTAAAACTCTTATTGAAATCTTTTAATGAACAACTGTAATAAATGTTGGAACAAAGGCTTTTTCATACTTTAGTGAATAGCCTATTTAATCTTGACAATGTGTAAGATTTATTGAGTTTTCATCGGATAATGAGGTAGTAGCATGGATCCTTGTTTTCGTGATTACTAGGATTTGTTTGTTAAATTATTTTCATTATCGTTATGGTCATTATCAATATCATCATAATTGTTACATCCTGTTGAATTTAAAAATGTGAAATGGAATGGATATTCCTATGATTGATTGTATTGTATATTACAGAGGCAGAGGTCTTAATGTTCAATGGACTGGCTATAGCAAAAGAATACCAGTCGTTTTATTCAACGCAGAAACCATCCTCAATAAAAAAAATGACTTGAAAACCGTTGGAGGTAAGGGAATCATTGAGACATTTTCTTGGCGGCGGTGTGGTCAAGTGGTCAAGCCACTCAACTAGTACCCTCAGTAAATATGATAGATCGAGCTCAAAGGAATTGCTGCATGCACTTCATTGGCTTCCAATTAAAGCCTGCATTGACTACAAAATTGCCTTGATTTGCTTCAACGCCTTGCACGAAGGCTCACCACATACATACAGGAACTGATTCTCCCGTACACCCCAGCATGATAACTAAGATCAACAGGAAAACAGTCCAAGCTGAAGAAATCTGGGGATAGGGCTCTCAGCCAAATATGTTGTGTTGTTTGGAGCGCTTTGCCTGTTTGTGTCAAGTCAGCAGCTAACACTACTGATGTCAAGAAAAAAATGAAAACCCACTTATTTGTCAAATTTTAAAGATAATTTGATTGCCCTTTAATTTTGACCTCTCGATCCCTGCTTTTAGGGTTAAATTTAAAATATTCTAGTATTCTTATGAACGTTGTTTTTTAATGTGCGTATTCTGTTCATTAATGTTGATTCTATTTAGAGTGTAAAGTGCTTTGAGGCTTCGGCGAAAAGTGCCATAGAAGTATACTTTTATTATTTATTATGAATACAGGGTTTTAGTCCAGGTTCATACCAGGTGCTGGGGCAGATCTGTGAAATCAGCCTTTTTCTTCATGCTATGACGCACACAATGTGCGTGACAAGCTTCCTTGTGACTGCGATGTCTTATATTTTATATTTTAAAAATAATTCTGTCATAATGTGCTGTTTGAATTTTTTGTGTGGTTTTTTTTTTTTTATGGACTGCTGCTTTTGTTATTATTTTGTTGTTAATATTTTTAGAGATTAAAAAAATCAGAATTAAATGCTAGGCTCCATTATAATATATTATATGATTTAGAATTTTAAATTTGAGAATAGCATTTTCTATCACATGCTTTTTACCTTATAGATATGATGGAAGTGACTATTTTGTAGTATAAACAAGGTGGTATGATGTATGCTATTATATTATTTCAGAGAGGTACCATTTGGCATTCAAGTTTGCCTCTACAGAGTGCAAGATTGTAAGAAACATCCTTTTAACACATGGCTTCCATGAGGTTTGTCCCTTTGACTTCATTATAGTTTGATTAATGTCAACATTTTATATAGCAAAATTTCAGGGACAGCAATAATTATTTTGCTATATTGTCAGGTCAATGATAATGCGAGAATAATAGGTACTGAAGACGAAGACTAGACTAAACTAGATAAGACATGAATCACTGCGATGCTAGATAGGACACACAGGAGAGATGGGGCAATCTTATTTCCACGTGTTTTGTACTATACGCACACACACAAGCATCCATAAGCAAACGCGGACAGCTTATTATTGTGTTGATTTGCCTTTTCATTTCCAAGGCAATTTTTTCGGCAATATGCATGTTTTCTGCTATATCACAACAAATGTTTTTTTGTTTTTAGCAATAATGCTTGTTTCAATGAAACTTTCATTATATGCTTGTTTACAGTATCCGTGCTAGAGTGTAGTTTGACTAGGCTAAGATGTGTGCTTTGATTATGTGGATAGAGAATTGAATAGGTTATTCTTTATCTTCAATTTTAAGGCGAAGAAACACAGACTTCTTACTAATTTATTGATGGAGAAATGTTTAGCTGAACTTCATCTTGAAATATTTAATTGTTTCTCAGGTACATCCCAATAGTGCTGATTATAATTTGATATGGAGCAACTCCCATCTTAAGCCATTCACACTGAGAACTATGTCAGAATTCCAAAAAATCAACCATTTTCCAAGGTACGCTTTTCTAAAAATATTTTTCAGTATATAAAGTATTTATTATTCTTTTCCTCTCATCTATGTTTTTTTGCATAAATTGGGGGGAAGTAAAGTATGTTAGTTTTTATGGCTGAAATCAATTCTTTTTTAAAAAAAGAATTGATTCTAATTATGAGTTTGACTATTTTATGCTTTAATTTAGATATATTTATATCATTTTAATGGTCTTTGGTCTTACGAATATTTATTTACCTTTATTTCATTGGTTTAGATCATATGAACTCACCAGGAAAGACAGATTATTCAAAAATGTGCAAAGAATGCAACAAATCAAGGTATTTAAGGAACCATATTCTATTTTTATTCTTAATGAAGTGTTGTTCTTGTGAATGACATTTTTTTGCAGGGTTTGTTATTTTCACCATTGCACACCTGCCAAATTTCCCGATTGTGTCAGTAGACTCCCTACATTTTTTAAATTATTCCTGATTTCTCGACAAAGACCGAAAATCTCCCGACAATTTTTAAGTTAGGTTCTGGCCATGAATCAATGTGCAGGTTTCCGAATGCGGCGAGATGCATTCCGCAGCAGAGTTTTCTTTAGGCGAGCACCTGCCATATATCTATAAATAGCTATACTCTCTGTGGTGACTGCACATTTCTCTTTCCAGTTATTTCATTCTGTTTACCATTTCTTTCTGGATAATTGGATGTCATTAACATTAGACCTACATTGATTAAGTTTCACTGTGATTCTATTGTGGTATTTCACTTTGTTATTTCAATTTTTGTACCTCGTTTGTATGTGTACAAACAATGCCAGAAAAGTGAAAAGCAGTTGATGATTCTGGTGATGTATTGAAAAAAACCCATTATAAAGTTTAATTTAAGCCAGAATACACTCACGATTATCCATGGCTCGTTAGAGGAAAAGACGCTTTCATTGTGTACAATTTACAATGAAGAATTCAGAATAGACAACATTGGTAAGGATGATTGTAAAAAGCATGTGCAACTAGGTAGCTAGATAGTGCGTATGTAACTTGTGTGGGAAATTGCAGTGCACATCTTAGCAAAATCATGATTAAGGGGTGTGCATAGACCGGGAAAAAACCTCCCTATGAAATGTGGAAAAGATCTCCCTACACATTTTTTAAATTGGTTGGCAGGTCTGCCATTGTTTCAAAGATCTTACCATCTTTATGCCAGTTTATGAAATCCTTTTCTAATGTGTCATCTCTCTGCTCGTGGTGATTAAGTTAAGTTGAGCACTATCTTATTATTTTATCGTTCGCACATAGCTAGTTTTTTAAATGCATTATCTTATTTTTCAGGGTCACAAGCATTTTGATTTTATTCCATCGAGCTTTGTTTTACCAGGAGACTATCAAGATTTTTGCTGTAAGTGAAATCATATTATAATGGACCTAAGAAAAAATTTGTACCAGAACGCATATAACTTGACTTAGTGTGATGTAAGGGGATAATATAAAAGTGCTATACACTCTACGTTATTTGTTGCTTCTCATAATTCGATGTAAAATTCTAAAGGAACTCTCAGACTCCATGTTTTTAGAACAAGATCGCATGTTTTATACAAAATACTATCAGTACACCTTTATGTGAAACGCGTTCAATAGTGTGCACACATGAATGTTAGAATAGAATTTGTTGTCAAAATGGCATGGTTAAATTAGAAATATTACCACCACCACACATAGTTGAATACAGCCCACAGGATCCTCTGTGCTAATTAGAATGGACGTTTTCAAGTAAATATTAAGCTGATACTACCATCACTATATTTTGTTGTTTATGAAATGTTTGAAGGAAGTTGGTTCGATGACACTTATTTACAAACATTTTTATTCAGTTCATAACTCTCCTTGTGGTGTATCACATTTGTGTCAATTTCTAGATGATATGTACACTTCATGTCAAGTAAAGGTATCTAACTCCCAAACTTCAGTACAGACCAATGATTAAATCCACAATAAGACCTTACATTTCTTTCTTCACTTTTACCATTACAGTGTAGGGACCTTTCATTTACAGACTAAAAATAAATGAATTGAAGGGGAGCAGGTTGGAAAATGTTAAGGACCAGAAAGATAGGGAAGAATAGCCATAGAAGAAATGTGGACAGTGGGAATCGTACGTCAACACCGCCTAGCTAGATACAGAGCCCAAACTCTAACTTGGCGGTGTTGTGGGTTCAATTTCTGCTGTCGACATTTTACTTTTCTTCTTTAGCTATTTTTCTGTATGTCTCTGGCACTTTAACATTTACGGACTAAAGCACTAAAGTTTTGACTGAAACTGATCTTTGCTATGGTTTTTAAAAAAAACAAAAAAAACGTAATCAAAACATATGCTGGCAAGACATTACTTTTCAATGTAAGATGGGTCACCAAATTACCCCCTTCTTGACATGGAGGAAAACATCACTTTTGGCTAATGATGAGAATGACGATACTCATGTGTTTTTCCTATCCCAAAACTTATAGCATTTTTCTTTGATGTACTTTTATTACAGCAAACTTCCTGAAAGACAAAGGTCCATATATCGTAAAACCTGTTGCGTCATCACGGGGAAGAGGAGTCTTTTTGATCAATCATGTGAGTTTTACCTCTCTTTTTTTCTTCTTTTTTTTTTGCTATCAAAACCGCATTATACCCCCAAAGGAGTGTGGCGGCCCGCTCCATGTTCAGTATTGCTGAACACAGTGATGGAAGAACTCTGGATCAGGTAGAAAGGGCAAGCAGGTGATCAGTCCACTGTGTCCCTGGTTGTAAATATTGCTTTATTGTGGCAGTAAAATTCTATCCACCTAACTTGAATTTCATGAACTTTTCTGGAGACACAAAACACTGATTGATGGCTTTACCTGCCTGTAGCAATACACTTCCAATCTTATCTTGTAAAGCAGGCTTTTCATTGGTCCAATTTGACTTTGGTATTTGTAGATGATTTTCTTTTTTTTCCACTCGAGGCTATTTTCCCCAAAATTTTAAAATTGGGCGGATATAGCTATACAGTGACAATTTATTGTTTCTGTGTATTGCTGTATGAATTATGTTTGAAATATGTTAATGCTGAAAAAAACACATAATCTTAATAAGATGGTGACATTTATGATATTGCTTATTTATTTGGAAACATTTATTAAATCTTTTTTATTATGCTTATTTTACTCTTTTTTCATTTATTATTGTTGTTGTTGTTTCTAATTGGAAATGATTCTCTATTTTTTTCAGCCTGACCAAGTGCCTCTTGATGAAAATCTCATTGTGTGCAAGTATATTGCATCACCATTAGTCATTGATGGTAAGTTAGTGTGTTAGATCTGGTTGATAAATGACTATTGAATTGTCCTTTTTATATTTTTTAACGTTACAGTTGATCTATCCTTGTTGTCATCAGAATGATGTGGTGAAATCTCCACTTCAAGAGCTCTGTTTTTTTCCATGGGCAAGAAACTTTATTCTGATTGTCTGACTTGCTTCAGGTGTAGAAATTGGTACCAATTCTCATCATAGAGTCGGGAAGAAAGTAATCTGCGTCACAACAGTTTTTGTTTGTTTGCTTGATCAAATTCCAAAAACACAGCTGAGTAGTGCTGTCTGGGCAAAATTAATTCCTACCACAAAGGTCACAGTGGGTTGATCACCTGCTTGGCTTAATATCCTGATCCAGAGAAATCCAGCCTCATGGTGCTGGCCCTACACTGTAATGGTAAAAGAGAACTGGATAAGAAAGAAAGAATATCTTTAAAATAGAGGGCAACATTTGAAAATATGAAAGCTATCATGTGCACACTTATAGATGGACTCATTTACTGTTATTTCCCTTTTCTTTAAGTTGCTTGTTTGATTGACCTTCATGTCACACAGTCATAATATTAATGGAATATCCTTTTGTGATCATAGAAATATATATCACTCGTATCACCATTATTTTCAAAGTGGATTAAAGATTTGTTGATTGTGGAATTTTCAGGATTCAAATTTGACTTGAGAATGTATGTGGCTGTAACATCATATGATCCTTTGGTCATTTATTTATATGAAGAAGGACTCACTAGGTAAAATTGTTCCTCTTTATCTTTTTTTTATATTTCAAACGGATTTGATTGAGACTAGAGTTTGCCATTTTATGTTTAGTAAGATATTTCGATGATGATGAAGGAATAGGGGGTGTTTTGTAGATTTAAAAAAAATGTTTTGAGCGAGGGTTTTGAACTAAGATATAAATGAATATAACAAAAAATCAAATGTAGCTTTTTATCGCTTAGGTCATGAATAATTTTTCATTGGGTATACAAAACCTGCTTAATTCTATACCTAAGTGATTTTATGATATTTATGCTTTTGATAAAGTCTTCTTTTTTGTCATCCAATGTTAGTAATACAAGATTGTAAGGAGTCAACTTAACCTATTACTTGAATCATATTTATTTAAAGCATGAATTATGATTATATTGTGATCTCGTGTTGTTTCTGAATCAGATTTGCTACTGTGAAGTATGAAAAGAATGCAAAACATATACGGAACCAATGCATGCACCTTACCAACTATAGCGTCAATAAAAGGAGTAATGACTATGTCAAGTAAGTCACTGTAGTGATTTTAGTCTCTACAAAAATGTCTTTACTATGAGGCAGAAGATTTTATTGCCATTTAGATTTTGTTGATAAAGTTAGTTTAAATCCTTGATATATTTGTTACTTGGTGATGGTAAAGATGTTCTTCGGATATAATGTCATTTTTCTTTGTTGCTTTTTTCATTGTCATTGATATATTCATTGCCAAGATATTTAAAAAAATATTTTGTGAGTCTTCTAGAATGATGAGTTTTGAGTGTAAAGCAATCTTCTCATTTTATTTGATAGAGATTCGAAAGTAATTTATGTTGCAAAGCACATGCAATATAGACGCTACATTCTTTGGTTAAAAAAAAAAGTATTGAATTTTTATTTTTTTAACAGAATTTATCAAAGTATGTTCAATGACATTTAATCTTATGAATTTAGTTCTTGCTTACTTTTTGGTTGTTTTAAGTGAGTTTATGGTACTAAGATGTAAGTTTTTATTTGCATTTGCTTTCAAAGAAATGATGACCCTGAAGTTGAGGACTATGGCAATAAATGGTCTATGGGGGCATTGCTACGATATTTGCGATCAGAGGGAAAAGACACTGCTGGTGAGTCATTTTGGTCAAGTTGTGACAATTAAAAAGTTATTAAGTTAGTTTTATGCCCTTGACAACTGAAAGGTAAATCAAAGGATGGGCACTGAAATGACCTATCTGTGTCGATAGAGCCCTAAAACAGCAACAAACAAACAAACAAACAAAGACAGGACCTCCTGTTTATAGGACTTGATTCCATAAGGAAAGCAGAGAGCCAGAGCCATTGAAAGTCAGAGAAAGTCCATAGGAAAAATCCACACATTGCCAGTGGGATTCGAACCTAGGACCTTTTATGCACAAAGAAGTGAATACTTTACTGCTACGCTTCGATGTCCCATTGTGACCGTTCATTTAATAGATTCTGATGCACTGGCACACAGAAATGAATAGATTTCTCTGCATTTAATTGATATGTGAGGTGCCTTTTTTAGAATGAATGTTCCTTTACTTTGAATTGGGACATATTGTTCTGATATGAAAATGTGACTAAAATTGTTTATCAACAGCTCTGATGATGCGAATCGAGGATGTGGTTATCAAAACCATCTTGTCCGTAGAGTCATCTGTTGCCACAGCGTGTAAAATGTTCCAGCCATTCAAAGGAAACTGCTTTGGTAAGTGTTTTTCATTAGGTAGTAAGTACATACAGGAAATTTAAGTATCTGTAGCACGGTTCAAATATTAACAGCAGCAGAGCTTATTTGGCTGCGCACCTAACAGATGCATTGCTTATAAAGGCTGATGAAAAGTTTCGAATTTCTTGGTATAATCAGTTTATTTGATCATTCTGAATAATATTGCAAATATCTTATATTAAATGCTTAGTGGTGTTAAGCTTAGTGCCATCATGGCACCATTGTTTAAGACCACAATGCAGTGTTCAGGTCAGCCTATGTGTTACCTTGAGTAACTACTAAGGCAAATGTAAAATACATAGTCCCAAATCTGAATGCGGGACCACATCTTAATGTATGTTTTAAAATATTCTGGGTCTAGACAAGGAGGTAATCAAGCCACTTTGTCTCTTACCTTCTGTTAGCACTATTAGCAATACAATGTGCAGGGTTAACGAGAAAAGATCAATAAATAAATCATTATTTCCACTTGTAGCTACCCCTGAGTTGAAGAAATGAAAATGTCAAAATTTGCTACTACAGATTTAAATTCTTCTCATATTTAGATCTACTGTTGTCGGCGGTGTAGGTAGAGTGTCGCCACCCGGAGCTGCCCCATGAGGGGGGGGGGGGGGGGGGGGGGGGGGGGGGGGGGGGGGGGGGGGGGGGGGGGGGGGGGGGGGGGGGGGGGGGG
>JARBEQ010004561.1:0-16421 GCA_030265355.1 Tritonia tetraquetra | reverse complement strand
GAGAGAGAGAGAGAGAGAGAGAGAGAGAGAGAGAGAGAGAGAGAGAGAGAGAGACTGTGTGTGTGTGTGTGTGTGTGAGAGAGAGAGAGTGTGTGTGTGTGTATGAAGAAATGAGTGAGTGAAGAAGTGAGTAACGCGTATGAAGTCTTATCCCTATTCCTTCCATTCATGCATCTGGCCCAGCACTGTTATTAATGCACATGTCATGTCAAACGGGCGCGTGTGTGTGTGTGTGAGTGTGTGTGTGCCTGCCCGCGTTCTTTCATTCCGCACGTGTCTGGCCTAACACTATGCTGTGTATTTGTCTAATGGTTGGTTGGTGGCAAACAAAGAACGCGCGACCCGAGAAGAAGATTAAAATCCCCCAAAACCCAAACTGCACTGATTTCTGACAATATGATATAGTATTATTGTTTTCATGGGGGGCACTGATTTCTGACAATATGATATATATAGTATTATTGTTTTCATGGGCGGCACTGATTTCGGACAATATGATACAGTATTATTGTTTTCATGGGCGGCACCACAAAAACTAGTAATGAAGATGGTTAAAAGGTTGTGTCTGTAAGGTACCAGGTTCGAATCCTACCACAGTGCTGAGGCAGATCTGGGAAAGCCTTGCCATATCAATATACATAGGGTGTAAAAGGGAACATTTTAAAGACTGGGTATATACTGTCCCAATCGTTTGTTTGTAATTTCCTGAGAAATCTATAGTGCATAATATGTGATTTCTTTCATTTATTTAGTTTTTAAAGATGAACATATAAAACTAGAAAGAAATTGAATATGTTGCTTTTTAATTCATTTTTAAAAGATGAAAATATACAATTAAAAAAAAATAAATTATTAATTATATCTAGAAAGATGACCCTGATTGATTAAATTGAATATGAAGATGACATTGCCTTGCTGTCTCCATCTCTTTCCGAAACGAACTGAAGGAAAGTCTAGGAACCCTGATTTTACTTTGAATGCAGATTCATATTATGCACCAACGAATCAACAGATAATGATAACTTTTGTTTGCAAAATTATTTTATCAATTCTATTTAATTAGTGTACTTTTGCCATTATTGTGTGTTGTGCATTTCCATAATATGAGGCTGAGAATCGGAAGAAAGAGATGGAGATTGTTATGAAAATGATTTTGATGATTTGAATTGATTGACCATGTGATTAATGAAGAAACGTCCTACCCCCACCCTCACCCCCCACTCTTCTTCTTACCCCCACCATTACCACCAACAATTACAACAACACCAACTTCATCAACAACTGCAACAAATCCAACAACAACAACAACAAATTCAACAACACAAAATTCAACTTCAACTTCATCAACAACTACAACAATTTGAACAACTTCAAAATCAACAATTTCAACAACCTCAACAACATAAAAAAAACCAACAACAAAAACAAAATCCTCAACAACAACCTCATCAAAATCAAATAACACCACAATACGACCAACTTCAACAACCTGAACAACAACACTACCCAAACCACCAACAACAAAATGCTCAACAACAAAAACAACAACAATCTCAACCTCAACAATACCAACAACAACCTCATGAACATTACCAACAAATGCAATTTGAATACCAACACCATGAACAAAATGACTACAATCTCTATCCCAAACAACAACAACAACAACAACACCACACCACTACTTATCCTAATGATGACGCCACCAATGCTGCTGCTTTGACACACCAGAATGAGAAGGCCAGCACACCCGTATCCAAACCCACAACTCCGACCAGCACAGGCAGCGCTACCCCAGGACCATCTGCTAGCCTCAAACATGGTAGGCCCTTTGAAATGGCGTATACATGGCTCTTGTTTTAGTAACAGTAGAAACTCCTTTGGATTGAATACACACAACAAATAAAATGAAGTGAACTTTTATGAAAAGATTATCATATTTTTAAAAATGTTTGGTGACAGAAATGATAGTGAGATCATGATAATTGAATTGATTTGGTATTTTCTGACAATGGAGAACGGCTAATGTTAAAAATGTTCTTATTTAACGAAGGATTAAAATGAGGATACTTTACATTTGTAAAAAATTGGGTTACGATTATTCAGGAAAGATGAAAGAGTGAATTATTTGTTAAAAATTGTTTTTATATTACTTAATAATTGCAAGTTGTGCAACTCATTCACAATAATTATTCATGAGTTTACCCAAAAAGTTAACCAAAGTAGATAAATGAAATAGAAATAAAGCAAAACAGCTGCCTCTTGATTATTTTGTATTGATCATTACTGAAGACAAATGACCGTTTCTTCCACAGGCACCTTGACCAATGGCCTTGCTGCCAGTGCCCTCAACAGTTTCCCCAGAACTCCCATGGTAAGCAATGTTATAGGCTTTGTTGGCTAGCTCTAATAAAATACTTGGTGCTTATTAGAGATATTTTCACATTCTTTTCTACGGGATTGAGGAAATGCTAATGTTTGAACGGCTAGTGATAGATATGGCTAATATCTTTACAGATACCCCTGCCAATTACATTATTTACAGAATTTAAAAATTATCATTGTCTTCTTAGAGACGATATTTAAATCTCTGTTGTCACTGTTTTAAGTTGATTGCTCTAGTAATACTAGCTATCACTCTTTGGTGAGCTCGGTGTGATCTTCAGCTGTTTGTTTTTTCAGATATGGTATCCTTTATTTTAAAACCTTGTCTGTTTTCTCATCTTTCCATTCAGGTTGGGTTTGAAGCCCATGGGTCACACAGTGCAATGCGTCCAAACCTTAACAGTGTGCCAGGTGGAAAACCGTAAGTAGTACTCCTACATTCCCTTACATTGTCTTTTTGTGCTGTAATTAGTATTGTTTCAGGAGATTTTTAAGTTTGTCCTAGCTGTTTAAAAAAATGTTTGTATTGTTAAGTCTCATAATTGTAATAGGTAATTACTGAACTCACAGTGGGTTGATCACCTGCTTGGCTTAATACTTTGATCCAGAGAAATCCAGCCTCATTGTGCTGACCCTACACTGTAATGGTAAAAGAGAATTGGATAAGAAAGAAAGAATTACTGAACTGATAACAGATTTTTAAAAGGGATTTTCTTGTTTTAAAAAGTCTTTTTAACAGTTGTCTAATTTATCGAATAATCCTGTCCTTTACAATATTGTTGTTCTTCTTTCTCTTTGTCCTGTTTTTTTTCTGTAGCATTGTCCTGTTTTTACTTTGGTTAGGGTTGGCAGGCCTGGACGAGAATGTGATAGTTCCAGGAAAAATGTCCATATAAAAATGGTCATGGTATGCACTCTCCTGACAATGGTAACTCTGCCTTGTCAGAGATAAAGGGTCGGTCACTGTCCATAGAAAAGTGGTCATGGTACTGGTATGCACTCTCCTGACAATGGTAACTCTGCCTTGTCAGAGAAAAGAAAAAGGATCACTCTTTCAACTGGGGCAAAAAAATTAGCTAGTCTTGGATGTCAGGCCAGGATGACCTGCTATGTGTTTAGAGGCTGTTGCTGGTTTTTAGTTGTTATTGTTTCCTTCAAATTCACCCTTTGTCATCCCTATTTCTTTCATCTCTGTCAGTCAATAACTTGAAATGTTAGCCATGGAAATAATTGGATGGATTCAAATATTTTGTTAGTTATAAAATGTCTCCATGATGATGACATGTGATGTTGTTTCCTTCAGTGCTTACTCATTCCATGTGAGTGGAGACGGCCAGATGCAGCCCGTTCCATTCCCACCTGATGCTCTGATTGGGCCAGGCATCCCACGACACGCACGTCAGATCAACACACTGAACCACGGAGAGGTGGTTTGTGCCGTCACTGTCAGCAATCCAACCCGACACGTCTACACAGGTGGCAAGGTAAGATGTCAATGCATTCTGTTTGTTTTTCTATGTATCAAACTGCTTTTAAAATGTAGATTTTCTTGTTACATTTTTCTTGTTTTGTTTGTAATGATGATAGGAAATGTCATTCAAACAAAATATTTGGCAAAGGTGGCATAGATATTTGGCCACGTTAGATATTTGGCCAGCGTTTCTTTTCCTTTGAATATCCTCATTGTGTTAACTACACCAGTTTGTCTAGTGCTGTGTAAACACCTGACATTCTTTTTTTCAAGGCGTTTTTGGTGAAAATAACCACTCCCCTTTCAGAAAATGAAATTTACATTAGCGGAGTTGAAGATGATGTTATGGATGTGAAAATCTCAATTTGATTGAAACACTCTGCGATCTTTTAAACAAGACTTGTGAATTTCTTGAACAAAAATTTAAAAAAGAATATGCTAAATCAAGGTATTTTTAAACCTGATTTTCCCTTGGCAGAAAAAGCTTGCTCTGTTGGGGTTTTTTTGGTCAATACGTGGGAAATATAAAAAGATGTCGGCAATGCGATAGAAACTTTTTTCCTGTTTTCTATCCCACTTATTGTCACTTACAGTTTTTGCAAGTCTAATATTGACATTGCGAAGACATTGACTGCTTGGGTGAAGTGAAGAAAGGTGACGTTTTAATGAGGACTTTGGTATGATGATAGATGGGTGGATAAGGACCTGAATCATGGCATACTTGAATCACACACAGCGTACTTGAAGGGTTAAACATGAAGTGTTTGGACGGAGATGTTTGCGTGGGAAAATTGCCGTCATGTGACCTGCAAGAGGACAATGTTTATTGTAATAACAATCAAATAATTTCCCGAGGAAGAGAAACGATGAAAGTATAGATCCTGATTTGTAATACAACATTTAGAAGACTGTAAAAAATATTAGATTAGTTTATTTAAGTTCTTAATAGTCTTACGGCTCATGTCCATCCATCACCTCATAGCTCCTTGGAGGAGCATACGGCATCAAATATACTCTGTTGACATTCCTGTAGCTAGTATACTTTTTACATGGTGGGATGCTAGCCCAAATGCACAACCCCCAACCTGGAAGACCGGGAATGATTTTGGAGGTTTCTCTCCAAGACTAGTTGCTGTCACTGACTATCGAGTCCAGTCTGCCTGTTGCTTTTGTTCAGAGTTTTCCTTCCATGTAGACTGCCTAACAGGGCTGTCGAGCTCTACCTGCCTTGCTATTTGACAGCTAGTAGGTGAAAGGGTTAGTTTTCAGACGTAGCGACCTGAATAAGAATTACCTCCCTCATCATGAGTTGGGCAGGAATCTGTCCCTGCAGTCATTTTCAGCATAATCTGTCCTTGACTTCAAAGGGCCCCTCTCTGCTCCTTTCCAAAGCCCCCCGGCATTACCCAGCTGACACCAACGTGGAGGTGGGGTTGGCAGGTAGTACACCACCTCTTTGTCAGTTTGAATCAGACAAGTGACAATTTGTAACTTTCTAGATAAGCGGATAGGATGCTGGTATTGAGGCAATCAAACCACTCAACCACTTGATCTCCGTTAGTTTTCATCTTAAAGATTACCATCGCAAGACAAGTTTTAATTGTGACTATTGGTACAGTTGGGTTAAAAAACATTTTTTTGTGATTTACTTTGATTGGGTTTCATCCTATTATGATGTTTTTTATTCATTCTCTCTTATGCCCAGTAAATGTAAATATACATTTTTTTCTACATCTGTTCCAGGGATGTGTCAAAGTGTGGGACATCAGCCAACCTGGTAACAAGAGTCCTCCAATCTCTCAACTTGACTGCCTTGTAAGCATATGTTTTATTTGTGTGTGCGTTGTTTCATTTTATCTTCTGAGAAAGTGTGGATACCGCCTTTGTGGGAAATCTAATATTGACTGTATCTGGTCAGTGGCAGTCTGTGATTCAATCTGTACCTCCTATTCCCAAATATATCCCTTGATTGTAGTTGACATAATATGCTTCTTTTCAAAAAGACAAATATTTGAATTTTTATGTGTTACTGCTCTTTACTTTCTTTGTTCCCTATAGGACCGGATCCAAAGTCTTGCAGTGTGTAATGAAACTGTGTTTTATCTCACTTCTTCCTATCTGATCCTTGATGATCCCTTCAGGTCGCTCCTGACTTCTTAAGGGTTCATATCTTTAAACTTCACAAAACCCTTCTCATTGGATGAGTGGTGTGTTTATTTGACTGTGAAGGGTCTCTGAGTCTCATTGTCTCTTGTTAACGAATACTGTCTGTGTAATTTCCCTGTGTGTTGTCATAGATATGCTTTTTATTTATATCAGGTCTTTTTGTTTGTTTTTGGATTTGATGTAGACAAGATATCAATGCCATGTCATCATTTTCTGATTCTGTCTGTAATGATGGTTTGTTATGATAACTTACAGTGACAGGCCTGAGAAACAATTGTTTGTTTTGAGAAGGTAGAGAAGAAAGGATAAAATCAAGCAGCCATGTTGCTATGCCCCAATTGAAATGATAGCTATGCTAGGATAATGAGATATTTTTTTTGCATCTGATACATTTGGGGTTATCAGCAGTTTGTTTTTACGTTATTATTATTATTGTAGACTTCTGTATTCTTATTTGCTGTCAAGTACATAGCCCTCTCCCCCTTTCCCTCTCTCCCTTCCTCCCTCATTCTACCAATTTCCCCTTGCTCTCTCTCTCTCTCACACGCACGCACACACACACACACACACACACACACACACACACACACACACACACACACACACACACACACACACACACACACACAGTCTGCTCATGTCTGTACTGTGCATTGTTTTTTTTATGCTCTGTCAGTGAGTTGAGCAAGAAAACAAACACCATGAACACATAAGTAATCTAAGGTTGAAAATACTGTGGGCAAGGTAAAACCCATTCTTTTGGTAATACTATTTAATTGCCTTATGATTACAATTCTGCAAGCTAGTGGACTAGTGGTTGATTCAATGACTCATTAAAAAAAAATCAGGGTTATTGTACTGCTATTGATAAGATCAAAGGTACAACATAAGTAGTAGTAGAGTAAGGCAATAGTAGATATGATATTATGGTGGTGTTTGAAGTAGTTAGTAGATATGGTAGTATTTCAAGTGGCTGTTGTGGCGAGTGAAGTGGATGGACTATTAATTATGGTTGGTGCTTATCGAAGTGATAGTAGCCCTAGTAGAAGCAGCTGTATTATTGGTGGTGGTACTATTGGTAGTAGAATGGTGGTGGCTATAGCAGTGGTAGTATTGGTGGTGGTGAATAATGTGATCTGTTATTGAATTTATAGCAATTTTTGGAACAATAGCCCTGGTGTTTATCATTGTGACATTTTACTTGTACTTAATTTGTAGCAGCCACCAGATATCCTGTTTGCTGTCCTCGTGTTACGTATGTCCCATACACATTATATAGAATCCAGTAGCCTTCAGGGGGTAGTATTTTTTAAAAATAAAGAGTTATTATTTGTCCATCTTTAATGTCAGCTTATCAAGAATTGTTAGAAGGTGGTTACCTTATTAAAAACTTGTGACTTAAATGAAAACACATTGTATTTAAGATACAATCATTTTACCACCACAAATTGATGATTCATTTCTTGTCTCTATAATTGTCATTGCAGCAACGGGATAACTACATTCGCTCCATCAAGCTCCTCCAAGATGGCCGTACCCTGATTGTGGGAGGGGAAGCCAGCACTCTTTCTATATGGGACTTGGTTTCAGTAAGTGTTCAGTTCTTTCACACTAGCTCTTGTTGTGCTGTCCATCAGCATACTGCCTCTCGTTCTTACCTTGAAATGTAAAAAAAAAGCATTTTAGCTTTATCCATAACCTTTTAGTGGACAAATGATAATAGGATTCATGTCTATTGCTAGTTATAATATTTATGCAGCTATTAACAGGTATTTATTTCTACGCTTTGGTGGTCATGTGAGTTTAACATCTTGCTATGTCTGTCATCATGATATTTGATTTGCCTTGTCTTAGTCACCCATCTCTAATGCTTTGGAGTGATCACACGAGAGAAATATTGGACTTGAATAAGACTGAAATTCACAAAATTTGATATTGATAAAATGGGTTGCTGTTTTTTGTATAATTAGCCATTTCTTTTTGTCAAGTGTATTATGTCTGTCATGGAAATGTTATATCTGTCAATTGATGCAGTATGTTTGGTCATGCCATTTCGTTTTTATCCTCCACCTTAGCCTACACCTCGCATCAAAGCAGAGCTCACTTCTTCAGCCCCTGCGTGTTATGCCCTTGCCATTAGTCCTGATGCCAAGGTGTGCTTCAGCTGTTGCAGTGACGGACACATTGCTGTGTGGGACCTGCACAACCAGACACTAGTCAGGTAGGGATATTATTATAGTCTGTACTACTGTGGTTGTTATTGTTGGAAAGTATGCATGCTGCATTGTATGCAAGAAACTTGTATGTCCACTTTTTGATGGATCTCTCATTGAGGGTAACTGAAGGGTTTTTTTTCTGTCACAATAAATGGTCAAGCATTCTCCTGTTTGGTATAATATGTAATGCTGGGTCTTCAAATGATTCCTTTTGTTAAAAGTCCAAGAGATAATATTGAATGGTTGGATGAAATGGATCAAATTTTATTCAATGTATTATTTTACTTTCACAGACAATTCCAAGGCCACACAGATGGAGCCAGTTGTATTGACATCTCCCCGGATGGCACAAAGTTGTGGACAGGTGGTCTGGATAACACTGTACGGTCATGGGATCTCAGGGAGGTAAGATCACATGTTCACATTACAGTAAAGGACCACCACAGTCTCTGATTCTCAAGTGACAGAAAATATCTTCCTTTGTTAATATAAAAGATTAAATTGAAATCAGTGGAAAAACCCCCAAACAAAATTATTGTAACAAATGAAAGAAACATAAATTGATTGAGATATAGATTTTGAGAATAGTTAAAACATGTATTGATAATATCATAATTGACAAATACTTGTCTAGTTGACGAGTACTGATTTGTTGTTTTCATTTGTCGTTGACAGGGTAGACAGTTACAACAGCATGACTTCAGCTCTCAGATCTTCTCTCTGGGATATTGTCCCAAAGGCGAGTGGCTGGCTGTGGGGTAAGTACACAAAGGGGCCTGGTTTGTACTGTTAATGCCCACAGGATACGCCAAGTTGTGCTGTGGGGTCTGGTCGGAAATGTTGATTATTACCATTTCCAGGAAGACACCACAGCACAGCTTGGCTTATCCTGTGTAGTTGTAGCCTTGTATCTCAAGGAGTGGACCAGGGGAGTCATTAGAAGGTCTATTTTGTCAATAGATGTTCTTTTCTTTTGCATTATAGTTTTTCTCTTTTGCATTTTATAGCATAAGAAAATCACATTTAAAAAAGATGTGTTAAAGATAGAATGAATGGTAGTATGACTGGTTGTCAAAAGAAAGTAATCTGTCTGCCATTAAAAATATATATAGACAAGACGTTAAAAAGGTCTTTGTCTCTTTGTCCTATCTATGTTGTCATGAACTGCTTGTCTGACCAATGACCAGCTGTGCTCGTTCAATTCTTATCAGAGATAGATTATAAATAGGTCTTGCCTCTGAAATTATCTTCAAGGGTGGAAAGGGGCCTATAACAGATTACTTAAAACTTTTTAATGTGGTCAATTTGACCTCTTCAATCTCTTGACAGGCCAAACTGTAAATTTTTTCCCCACTAATAAATCATTTCTTCCGTCCCTCCCCAGCATGGAGAGCAGCAATGTGGAGGTTCTCCACCACTCCAAACCAGACAAGTACCAGCTCCATCTCCATGAGAGTTGTGTTCTCTCCCTCAAGTTTGCTTATTGTGGAGAATGGTTCATCTCCACTGGCAAAGACAATTTGCTCAATGCCTGGCGCACACCCTATGGAGCCAGTATATTCCAGGTTTGTATGCTTACTTTACCTTTCGAATCTGTTGTCATTGTCATGTTTTCTCATCAACACTTCTCTCTTCTTGGTCTCTTTTATTCCTCCATTCTTGATGAAACATTCTGTATTGTCTATCAACGGTAAAGTGATAAGAGCACTTACACAACGCATACCCACAATGTATTTCTTGCACTATACAAAGGTTTCGTTTACGCCTGGAAGGCCATGAGACTGTATCCTTCTCGTATTACACACAACATACACATACAAACTAGCGGAAAGGCACTTTTGGTAGGGTCTAGTCTTCACCTGTTTCTCATTCTCTTCACTCTCTCTGTTGTAATGTTTCCCCTTGCTGGATAGTGTTGACATGATGTGTTTCTCTTCTGACAAACATAAGCACACATGTAATTTTTCTATTTTGTTTTTCTCCCCGCCAGTCCAAGGAGCCATCATCTGTCCTGAGTTGTGATATTTCTGCTGATGACAAATACATCGTGACAGGATCTGGCGACAAGAAAGCCACAGTGTACGAAGTCATCTTCTAGCCCATTCGTCATCATCGTCGTCATTGTCATCCTCATTGTCTAAATATTACAATTGTATCAGACTTATCTTGGACAGCAGATATTTCATTGGATTATTGTGAATTTCAATGAGTGATGGATTACAATTCAGCAGTCTAGCCATATCCATGATCCGTGTGGATTAAGAACTAGAATAGAAGTGTTAAATAGCGAATGTTTCATACTGTTGAGTGATGGATTTATTTGGTGGATTTCAAGATGGAACTCAAGCTTCAAACATTGGATTATATTATTAAGACTTAAAATTCTGTTTGTTCATCCTTCATCACATACAGCGTTGGCAATTTCAACAAAGCACAAAGGAACTGAATAGATTGAATGGTATTTTAAAGCCATGATTTCGTATAAACTTCTTGATGCATGGGAGGAGGGACTTGGTTCAGAACGTGGTACCAATAAATCCTACCCATCCTGTATCTCTTATTCCATTGATGTTGTTTATACTGAACTAACGGGAATATTTGTGTAGTGTAGGTGGAGTGTTTATTATTTCTCTGTGCTGTCATTGTTTTATTTCATTTCATTTGTGGATGATTGTAATTTTCGGATATATCTGGTTTATCTGTGTTCGGCCCCTGATGGATATGAAAGGCTGAGTCATCATCTGTTTTCCCGTTTCTTCACGGTGTAAATTTTTATGGGAAAGAACTGAAATGAATGGTATAAAGTGACCTGCTTCAACATGAGATTGGGCGTGAAGTGGTATATTATTATGGAGATTTGATATCACATACAGACAGATTCTATTGAAACCTTGTCGTATGGTTCCTCGCCAATGGTTCAGACATAAAGTGTATATAAATATATTATAAGTATTTTCTCTATAAATATTGTGTGTGGTCTCAATATTTTAAAAAATGATTTTATATAAATGTAAAACTCTTTTTTCAGTGTAAATGATGGATTGGATGTAATTATTTTTTTGGGGATTGAGCAGTGTGTTTTTAGCATGAATAATGGCCAAATATCAGGAAAGGTTTTTGAATGAGGTGAAATTTGTGATTTTATAAAATATTTATAGTGCAAAGATTTGAAAAAAAAAGATGAAATAAAGTCTTTTTAAAATTCTTTTTTTGCTCCATCATTTTGTAGTGCAACATACTTGAATGTATTGAGCATAAAATATAAAGCTGAGAGAGAAAGTTGAGGTGATGTGGCATCATATAGAATGAACACATGCAGCTTGGGATTTGATCATTGTTAGGTACAAGCCTGGGAATTGATTATTGGTAAAGCTACCACCTTGGTCCATCAGAGTATCCTTGTGATATAGACAATATAATACATGCTGCATGCTATCATCAGTGCCCTATGTAGATCAGAATTTGTGCAGCTCTAGAATCTCTTGTCTGGAGGTGTCTATGGTTGAGTAGTCAAGTCACTACCCTCTGGATACGGAGGTCTGGGTTTGAGTCCCACTTTGTGCAGCATTTTATCTCTGGACCGTTCACAGTTTTCATGAGATAGAAGTGAAATAGTGAAAAGTTCTGTTCAACCAGCTTTGATAAACCTTTCTGTAAAAAAGGTCCTAAAATTTAACTCTCCCCCCCCCCCCGAACCTATCAGCTATCATCTTCTCTCTTGGCTTTATGGAGTAGGAATAATTTTTGTGTCGTTTCATTTTGTTGTCATTACTCCCCTCTGTGTTTCTTCCTACTGCTTTATTTAATTGTGACGAATGACTGAATTTCTCATGAAGGGTTTGAATGTTTTGAGTATTGTCATCAACTTGAGTATTTACTGCAACGTTGAAAAAAGATTTGTCTTGTACATTTGTTTTTAAACATTTGAAATATGGGTTTATGTTTAGTATGAAATGAATTGAAAAGAGAAAATTATGTGTTCATTGTGTGTGAGAAAAATATTTTTTATGCTTTGCATTTTCATTTTAAGAAATTAAGGCTTGATGAAAAGGTGGGTGGGGTTTTTAGTTGTGGTCATTTAAAAAAATAATTCTTTCATGTCTAAGTAGTACTTGTAATTATTGATTTTAAGTGGTAAACCAAATTTTAAAATCTAAATCAATGCACAGTGGATTGATGATACGACTGTCTGTTTTGGATTCTTGATCCCTTGTTTATTGCACGGCTATATGTTCACAATGTGGCTTATTATGCCTTCATTGTCGTTACCTTTCAGTCCGTTACAGGTCTACTCCAGATCTTATTTTGAGACATCTGTGGGGTGACAGAGATAGTCAAAGTCAAAGTGTGAGATAAACAACATGGTTGGACAAGAAAAAATGAATCATTGCTTAGGCAATGGGTCCCTTTTACATGTTTGAAAACAGAACCAGAAGCCTGGAGAGCATACATCCTTCTAAATTCAATTGGGTTTCATCTTTTCATTTAACAAAAGAGAAAGTGGCCCCCTTCACACCCGAATTTGGAAGGATCTGGCCCTGTATAAATTTATCACCCATTGAAAGTGGGGAAATAGGTCTAGATCTTTCGGCCGTGAGGCTTCTAATCATTGACCTTACTGGATGGCCAAACTGTTAAGAGCAACACACAGGCATTATGTTCTCTCCTTGCAAAAAAGGCACTTTTTGAGTTATCATTCATCTGCTCTATGTACCTACCTGAGAGGAGCTAGAGTGAAACTATTGATCAGAATTATCCGTACATTAAAAAATACATGGCCTGTATCATTAATCCACTATGACTTAGAATTATTATTATATTTGTAATAATTTTTTACACAGAGAGTGAAATTATCTCAAATAAAAGCTTGCCTTTGAGGGCAAGACATGTTTGATCTGCCTTAGATCAGAGTGAGATTAACAAACAAATCTCATAAAATGTTGCAAAAATATTATTGAACACATATCTTTTTCTTGCAGAATGTATGATGTAGTTTTTAAATCAGGGATCTTCTGTTTACTTGGCTATGACCAGCCTCACTTTTTCGTCAAAATGCATTTCGCAATAAGAATGCGCTTACGTAGATTTGTTATGTTTTTATTAAAATTTTCAGCATTTGTTTTTCACTGTTTACAAATTATCACCTGCTGTATTGATAGACTTTAACCTTCTTTACATTTTAACATTGTTGGATCCATCCTCACTCTGTAATTCAAGGTTCAATCATTGACGCAAGCATGGTTTAATTTATAGTAAATGAATAGTTTCTATCGTTGACGCAATCATGGTAAATGAAAATGAAAGATAGATCGTTGACGTAATCCTGTTATTGTAGTAAACGAATCATTGCATCATCATGACTACTGAAGAGCCCAAGTTATAATCCCCTCATTGTATTTCTAAGAACTTGATCCAGTTTCTATATATAAAGTTATAAAGCTTCCCCTTTATTAATCAAATGAACCATAGAGGATCTAAATAGGTATTTGTTTTTGGAAACGGGTCTTATCCAGTAAAGATCAAGAAGTAAAGGTTGCCTATGCGTAACCAGCTGTGTTGATTCTGCAATATCCCTCTTTCTGGACTAAAATGGTTTTTAAAAAAGAAGGTTCAGGCTATGAGGTGATCTTGGCGTCTTAAAAAAAAAGAACTTTTGAAAGACACAAAGTTGCAAATATGTGTACATGTATGTTTTCCTTTATATTATAAATATTTGAGTTTGAACTTGGAACAAAGTGTTACCATGGTGATTGTGTGTTGATACGTGTCAGTCACGTTTTCACAGAAATAGAGATATGTACATGGCTACAAAAAAACTATTCAACATTTTGATTGTGCTTGATTTGAACAGGATTAATGTCCTCTCAAGAAGGGGCTATAGGTAGGCCATCATCATCATCTTCATCATCATCATCATCATCATCATCATCATCATCATCATCATCATCATCATCATCATCATCATCATCATCACCATCACCATTGATATTGTTATCACCTTCACCATCAACGTTACCATCCCATCATCATTAATATTATCATGATCATTATTGTTATCATTTCCTCCATCACTATCATTATCATCTGTGTGATCATAGCATCGCACTGTGTTTAATAATATCATAAATAATTATTTGATTCTATTACTATTATCATATTATTAATGGAACAACTTATTGCGCGTTTGAAATATTGAATATAACATTATTATTTTATGTATGTCATTATTTTATTGACCATAATATTATTGTCACATTGGTTTTCATAGTTTGTTTGTAATTTAAGACATTGCCAATTGCCATTAATTTGTCTGGTAGATCAGGAATCCCACATATGGTGCATAGTGATGCTCTCCCTTGTTTGCGTGACCCATGGTGATGATCTCCCTTGTTTATATGACTCATGGTGATGATCTCCCTTATTTGTATGACTCAGGGTGATGATCTCCTTTGTATGCAGGGTGTCTGTGCCGCCCTTAAATTCCAGGGATCCCTGGAAAAGCCCTGGAATTTGATAGAATACTACAAATCCCTGGAAAAGCCCTGGAATTTGATAGAATACTACAAATCTCTGGAAAAGCCCTGGAATTTGTGTTTGTGCCTTGGAAAAGCCCTAGAATGTTGTCCTACCAGCTGGATAGTTATAATAAATGTTCCTGCAATACATTTTCTGAGCTGCAAATGTACAATTTCTTGGTAAAATGGTGAATTTTGTAGCCCTGGAGTTAAATAATTCTGCCCTGAATTAGTATTTAGAAAGGAGCGCAGGAACCCTGTATGACTCATGGTGATGTACTCCCTTGTTTGTATGACTCTGGTGATGCTTTATCTTGTTTGTATGACTCATGGTGATCATCGTTGTCTTGTGGTTCCTTACAGTTGTGTTCATTGCCCTCCTCAACTCCCTCATTTCTTTTTTTTAAATGGCAGGTATTAATATTGTATGTAATTCATGTAAAATTGTTCACACATAATTTTGTTCATTGTCAAATTCGTCGTCGTCATCATTATCATCTTCATTACCATCATATCATCATCATATTGTTCATGAGAAACAGCATTGTTCATTCATCCCCTCCCTCAACTGTCTGTTCCTTTCTGATGATGTCGATTTTTTTAAACGAAAATAAAACTTGTCACTGTGAAGAAAGTCTGTGGTTGTTCGTTTTATTGACCTATTTATGCCTTTCTTCTTCTTTCTTTAGCAATAACCTTTTAGTACCTTTCGGTGTAAGGTTTATTTCATGCCTTGCATTACTATATCAACCTGTTTTGTTATTGTTGTGTGGGAATGAATAGCCAGATGTGCCTCTGGTAATGGTTTCCGTAACAGTTTCACTTTCCTTTAACCCTTTCCAGGCGGGTTCTGTTTCAAACAAACATTGATGTCTATCACCTAGTCCAGTAACAGGAACAATCTAACATTCGTCATTTAAAAAAATTTAAAAAATCATATCGTAGAGAGGCCACATTTTCTCTTTCTGTGCGTTCATTAATGGTATAGTATGGTAAACGTAAGATAGCTCAGTGGTTTAGTCACTTGGCTTTGGATGCGGAGGACCGTGTTTGAATTTTCATGGCCCTGCCCTGATGATTCAAGTATAATCTTCTCAAGTTCTTCTCTTTAGAATCGCCTTTGATATGTGATCTTTATGTGTTGAAAGGGTGGTTAACTTCATGGCCATTTAAGGGTTAACGGTCATGGAGTTAAGAAAAAAAGAGATCATTTTTAGTTAGGGATGAGTGTAGAATATGCAGAATAAACTCTTGGATATTTTACTTTGGTAGAAAATTTGCAGAGATCGGCCAAAAAAATATGTGGCCTCTACGATATGAATATTTTGATATTTATTATTAATGATGAAAAATATTTTGAGATTTGTTTGGTTAAAACGGACCCCCACCAACAGACAAAGGATAACTCAAACTGTCGCCATGTAGTGTGCCCATTCCCAGCTCTATCCAAAGGGTTGATGGACGCGTGGGGCAGGGCTAGGTCTCTTCACTATTTATTCTTTGCACTCAACTTCTATCATTTCTCCAGTGGCGGCGGGTCATCTGTAAGGGATTTATTAGAGAATTATAATTGTCAGATTTATATCAATTGCTGAGGGGGTACCCACAAGGACTACAGTAATTTGTTTATTGGCCCGTCTTTGATTAATACTGATCAGTGTATTGTTC
>JARBEQ010004452.1:0-16421 GCA_030265355.1 Tritonia tetraquetra | reverse complement strand
AGGAAGAGTCAGATGGCGAAGCATCATTGATGGCCTATGCTCCGAATGGGGCTAAGGGCTTAAGTAAGTAAAGTAAGAGAACTAAGCATAATTCTTATTTTGAGACAATTGAGTTTATAACACGCCTGTGTTGAAGATATCAGGATTTGAAAAAAATACTTTGTGTCCAACAATGCATTTGTCACCTAAGAATAGTTTTGCCCGCACCAAACTGCGAAAATATGTATGTCTCACACTTTCCTTTCATTCTTTCTTCTTTCTTATCCAGTTCCCTTTTTACTTGCCTATCATTATCATTGTTATGCCTGAAAAATATAATCCAATCCTTTAAGACGTGAAATTCAAGCTTACGCATATATGCCTAAGTCATACAGAGTGGTGATATGCTTATGGTGGGTGTTTTAGGACACAATAAAAGACAATAAATAACCTTCGTGGGAGTTGATGTCATTAAGCATGAGAATGTAAATGTAGCATAAATGAATAGGGTACTGGATACAAGAGAAGTAGAGTAAAAGTATGTCCTTAATAGCCTTTAAGGCTCATAGGGCCGGAGCTTAACCCGGTTTCGGTAGCGTGAAGCGGACAAGTGACAATTTGTCACTTTCTGGATAGGACGCTGGTCTATCGCAGATTACTTTCTCAGGACTCGTTTAAGAATTGGTACCCATTTCTACACCTGGGTCGAGTGAGGCAAATGGAGTAAAGTTTCTTGCCCAAGAAAAAAACGAAACCCACGACTCCCACCATGCAAGTCCGTAGTCTAGACCACTTGACCACCTCGACTCAAGAGAAGTAGAATTACAGATTTTAAAAAAGTAACAATCAATAACTGGTAAACTGTCTGATTACACTACAGTCGGAAAAAGGAACCAAATGATTTGATTTATCATTATACACAAAGTAATATGTAGTGTGTATTTTCCAACTTACATCTTCACTGAGCGATTTGGTAAGTCTGCTATGAGCCATAGGGGAAATACAGAGAAGATGGATCACTTCTCGTCTCACTGTTGCATTTTCATCAACAACCCCCACACCTTGGCTGTAGCGTTCCTCTATAGTGATAAAGGGAGACACACAAAAAAAAGAGGAAAATTAGATTTTCTATGAATTGACTAAAATAAATACCAAAAAAAAACAAAAAAAACATAGAAATGGTCAATTGAGAAATCCGGCTTACATAACATCTTTAATTCCATGGCACATGAAATTTTCATTGAAATTCTCTTTAATTCTCAAACATATAAGCATAAATGTCTGAAAACCATAATGAAGACGTTGGTAAGTAAGGATTGAAATCAGGACTGATCAATGTATGGGAAATAAAACCGGTTTCCATTAATAATCTTTCTTCTTTCTTTAGCAATAACCTTTTAGTACCTTTCGGTGTAAGGTTTTCCATTAATAATAATAACAATAATAATAATAATAATAATAATAATAATAATAATAATAATAACTCTAAAGAATCTAACTTAACACTATCATAAGATTGTCACAAATAGCAAATCAGGCCCCATCTTGTGCATCATGTACCTAACTCTCGTGTGAAGATAACATAATTCTCTAAGCACTGGTGTGAAGATGACATATTTCTCTAAGCACTGGTGTGAAGATTACATGTTTCTCTAAGCACTGGTGTGAAGATGACATATTTCTCTAAGCACTGGTGTGAAGATGACATATTTCTCTAAGCACTGGTGTGAAGATTACATATTTCTCTAAGCACTGGTGTGAAGATGACATATTTCTCTAAGCACTGGTGTGAAGATGACATATTTCTCTAAGCACTGGTGTGAAGATTACATGTCTCTCTAAGCGGTGAGATTTGCTCTTAATATTTGTCCTTTAATTCTTATCAAGGAATGTTAAAAAATTCATTTTTAGAAACTTTCCCACAAATATAATCCACGACATCCAAAAAAGAGTATAAATGCCAAGAAAAATACATACGAAGTAGTACGATGATAAGGCTGAAGAACTCCTCAGCGAGGGTGACAGTCTGTCTCAAGGAATCCTCATGGCCTCCAGGAATGTCATACTCCACTCTGGAGAAAAATGACAAAACATTCATTCAATTTTTGTCAAAACCGCAATCTCTTTTTATTCATATTATCCTATCTTATCCAGAAAGTAGCCAAATAATATTTTAATACATTTCCTCTCCACCGTGGATAATAATAATAATAATAATGGTCGACCATCGTTGGACGAAGGAGTCCACCTAGAACCGTTAACTCGCGAAGTTTTCCTGTGAGCTCTCATGTGGGATCTAAGGCTAAAGTCTGAGACACACAGACGACCACATATATGACACATATCCACTGTGGATAACAGGGCTGTATTGTGATAGAAAACCCCCTGATAACGTAAGAGACAGAAAGCATTAAAACATAAAAGTTAATACACATAGCCAGAGAAATGTTTACCTCAAACCATTCCAGACTTCAATGTTCATCATCTCAAAAAAAAGGAGAAAAAAAAGATACCAACACTCTATTTGAATGTCACATCTAGAAATTCAGTACAACTGTATATCTCTATCTGTACTCCTCCATAGCCCAATACACTTACCTCGCCCAATTCAAGAGATTGAACTTGTTGATGACCTGGATCAAAAACTCATTTTCAGGCAAAAGAGAGGCACCAATCTAAAACAGAATTTTTAAAAAAGAAAAGAAAAAAAAGTTGTATAATCAGGATGATGTCACAGCATTAACAAATTCATTCAAAAGAAAAGGTAACTCTTTGTTCCTGGATTGACACAGGATGATTTTCACCAAAATCATTTCAATCAATATTATAAAGTAGTGTCCAAGGTGTAAAAACAACAAGATAATCTGAATATTTCAACATTTCCATGAACAAATATAGCCACCACTAAATCAATCTTACAATATTTGAATGATAAAAACCTTAAAATTGCTGATCTGATCTAGACGTGATCACAATATTCTTGACTAGGGTACATACCTGTAACATTATGATGTCTCTGTCATACATCTCTTTTCTACATCGGAGATTGGAGTAAAAGAAAACCTGAAAAAAAATCTTTACAATGTAGTCATACTCATTTTATTCTTATGATCTGAATTATCCAAACATTGCATCATCGTTATGAAACATGATTTTTTCCTCATAGTTTGATTTACCCTGGAACTGTCATATAGAAATGTCTGCACTGACATAGGAATTTGAGCATTTGTGATATGGTACAGAAAAATCCTTGTTGTGAAGTTGTTTGAAGAGTAAAACCCCTTAAAGTATATATTTTCTGAAAGGTAATTGAATATCTAATCTGATAAAATAATTCTCATTGCGGTCATTTGACCACGACAATGGAGTGACCTTGAACGGTCAAGATGAAAACTGACCAGGCAAATTTTTATGTACTTCAGAGAGGCTTTGTGTTTTTTTCTATCTTCTAACACCAAATGAGAGAAAAGTTGCTGATTCAATTCTCTACGGGTCCTACATGATTAGTTTTCATACAATTCATATAGATTGATTGGTTTCTCATTCAATTCTCAACGGGTCCTACATGATTAGTTTTCATACAATTCATATAGATTGATTGGTTTCTCATTCAATTCTCTACGGGTCCTACATAATTAGTTTTCATACAATTCATATAGATTGATTTGTACAGATTGATTCGTATAGATTGATTGGTTTCTTTGACTATTGATCGTCAGTGTGTCCCTTCATTGAAAATAAACAAAAAATCAATTGGGTCAATAACACTTTCAGTACCATCTTGTAATTGTTCATATTTCTCAATGGAAATATGGGAATAAGAATTTACAGTATCTGTTTCTGGAATTTAAACGGCAATTGACTGTGGGAGTATAGGTCTAAAGATCGATGGCCTCAAGATTTCAATTCGAACCTGTCAATACTACAAATCGCTTCTTCGCCTCTTCTATCCGTGTCCGTTTAGAGTTAATTTCTAACGTTTAGACCCTTGATATTAACATTTTCAGCCCTATTATCGGCACAAAAAAAAAAAAATAGTGTGTCTGCCATATTTACAAATGCCGATACACCAGGATTTTCTTTTGAAATTGTCAGTCAAAATTTGGGCTTGTTAGGTATTTATCGCTAGATTCACAATGAACCGGATGTATATATAATAAATTCAGCTGTTTCTGGGCAATCTGTTGAAGCATGACATTAGAACTGATCCAAATCGCATTTAAAATAGTGATCATAGTTCGAATGATTTTATCGGCCAGAAAACCACAGCGGCGAAAATAACAGTTCTTTTATTATCATAAGTTGGATAATTTTGAAAAAAATCATGTAAAATAAGACAACTCAAGTCCAACCACAAGTACCCTCTAACCAGTACCAACAAATAAACCACCAAAATAGATATGATCCCATACACAAGTGATAAAAGGTGTAAGTTAAAAACCTGGTTTTGCAAACTGTAACCATTCCTCCTCCACATGCCAGCCTGAGTCTGTGCCAGCAATACTTGAATCCTCAATGCTGGCTCCATCATCGCCTTCACATCCAAAGGCTCTGTCATCACAACATCCATTGTTTGTGCCATTTCAGGCCCAGTCTTAAATAGAAAATCAAATACATGAGGAAAAGCACTAATTATTTTCACACTATTTTCATATAATAATAATAATAATAATAATAATAATAATAATAATAATAATAATAATAAAAGACATGTCATGGCTAAAGTGGAAAAGAAACACAATTACTCTTCATGGTCTATTGGCATGGGAAACAACATCCATTAACCTTTCTGTGGTTTAAAAGTTCTAACGTTTGAAGCTGTACGCCCTTTTCAATACAGAAAGGTCATATCAAATGTAGGTCAACAGAACTTGAGAGGATTGCATGTTTATATCAGTTTAGCAAGCAGATCATAATGCAGGAAACAATAGCTTTGTATTTTTTATTTTATCATTGAGCACAGTCACATTGGGCTGATCACATGCCTGGCCTTATATCTTGATCCACAGTAAATCCGCCCATAAAGCAGGCCCTACACTGTAGTGGTTACAGGGAGTTGTATAAGAAAGAAAGAGCACTAAATGAGTTGTACAAATGTTGATTATAATTCCCTTTTTCTCAAGAGTAGCTGGAAAACAGATAAAGAGAATTCTAGATTATGATAAAGCCCATTTGATTCTATACAATGACAATGTAATATGAAAGAATCTAATGATGCAACAACTCACTGGATTATGAAGTTCAGGAGAAGAATATTTCAAGTTATTCTTTTCTAGATGGACATGGAGGGCTGTTGGAAATAAAAACAAGAATTCATAGTCCTGTTCTTTTCAACTAGAAAAGTTGATCTTTGTATCAAGCATCAAAAGAATGAATCTGATTTAAGTTAATGTACACATCAAGTCTTGCACAGAATGCATTGGACAAAATGATTTGGACATCAAGAAATTTTGATAATTCACTTTCAAGAAAATCTCAGCATTATGACTGTAAATATGGCCAAATTATTGGACTATTTCTGTTTGTTCAATTTGCACACTACCAATCATCACATAAGTTTATGTAATTGAATTTCATCTCGAGGTGCATTTCAAATTTTTTTAACACATTTTTCCAAAAGATTAAAAAATATTTTGAAGCAAATTTTTTTAAGCATCTAGAATATAACAACTGGATTTTTTTCTCACCTGCCAGAAAGCGCGATAGGGGATAGTGAATTGAAACAGGGTCTACAGCCACATCATGTTTAATCACAGAAGCTTCGCAAGGTCCCACTGTCAAAGACAGACACATATACAAAGCATAATACATTGATGAGATGTGTAACGGCTAATCGGCATGACGTGTTGTTTTGTGTTCTTATTTGTGTTTACTAATTTTAATTTTTCCTATCAGATATATTTCATTCACCCCTTGGAATTTTATATGACTGTGTTTGTGATTGTGCAGTGCTTCTTTTAAAATATATCTTATCGCTTTTTAAACCATAGAATCTTCAATATTTATAAATTCTTAAATGGATCATGTGGATCTCGTAGACATTTTGTCTTCATTTTATCTAATCACCATTACTTATTGTTTACATAATGCAATGACATTTAATCGATGGATCAAACTAAGGTTACAACAAACATGCAGTACCAATGCATTAACACATATTTTACAACGAAGACACAACAACTAGTTTTTGTTGCACTCAACCTTTTTTTACATGCTTCAAGTCTTATTCCTGAACTGAACACTATAACGTGACCTACCCTCAGTTGAAACGTGTTTAAGTGAACAAAAGTCAATGTTTTTGTCTGTTGTACAATTTCCCCATGAACCTTTTTAAGCACAAAGAGATCACACTAATGGAAATGAAAATGAAGAGCTGCTTACCTGAAAACGTATCCCTCTTATCATTTTCCTTACACTGAGACAATGCCTCTATGGTTGCTTTGTAGCCTTCTATCAACAGATATCTCTGTAAATAAAAAGAAAAGAATAGATGTGGAGACTGTCAGACATCCAAACGGCAAATGATGGCTTGAAATAGAGACTAGCAAAGTAAAATATAAAATGTGAATAGCCAATTCTGTGCACAGTGTATTTCGAGTCTTATTCTACCCAAGAAATTTCAAGTTTTAAAGTGCTGGAGGATATATCAAAAGGGGCAACAGAACTTGAAGACAAGACCAATGTTCATATTATGTGACCCATAGCAGTGCATTACAAAGATGTCATGATGGAAATGGAGCAGAATATACTTATTTATCTATGGTTAATATGTCACCAATCAGTAGGAACAATTCAGTTAGAGTAATACATAAATCAACGACTTCTATGCAAAATGTAATTGAAGTGGTAAGTTACTTACACTGGAGGCACACCATTCACAGAAAAGATAGATGATATCTTCCAGTTTGATCTGCAGTTTGAAGGCCCCCTCCCATTCAGGATCAAATTCCAGATGCTGGCCTGTCTGGCGTTTGACAGAATCCATACCCTGGGATGAAGGAAATTGACGATTGTATAACAATATGAGGTAAAAATCATCTTGTCACATTTCCCGAAATATATTTTCAATCTTTACTGTATTAATTTTTTGTAAATATAATCAACAAATAAGAATTTATTTGAATATCAATTACATTAAGAACATTGAAACAATTTAGGGACAAAATTAAAATAAATTGATGTGAAAAATATCTAAATACTTATCATATATGTTATGCCCTAAAGAAAAAAAAATACAATTTTATTATACTCAAGCAAGAAATACTGACCTGAATAAGAACCAGTAATTGGAGAAAAGAGGAGAGACCTTTCAGGAAATTTTCTTTGAGAGCATCAGTCCACCCAGTATTGCTAGTGTTGTCTGTCACTGAGGATGCTGAGGCCTCTGACCCATTTTCACAGTCTGGTTCATTTGGTTTGCACATCAAGGCATACCTTCAATAACAATAACATCAAGGCATACCTTCAATAACAATAACATCAAGGCATACCTTCAATAACAGTTCATAGTTGTACAAAACATGAAAGTAGAAAACTAATACATTTTCACATCAAAAAAGATTTAAAACTATACCCTTGGATGAATATTTGAGAACCTGAAACTTTACAACTTTTCACAATGAAACATGGAATTAAATCATAATAATCAAACTGCTTATCAAGACATAATAACACAAGAACTATAATAATTATACAGATTGAATGCCAACATAGTATTGTAATAGTAAATCATTCATAATTAACTCCTCCTTATAACAAAAATTCAAAATACATTTCCAGAAAAGCTAATCCCACAGCACTCCACTGGTTCATAATAGGAAGGCTGAGTCACTCCCAATTTCCATAATCCATAATTTTCTGCCCTTTTAAGTCTGTCTTTCTACTTCTCTTGAGACAAGGTGGCCGTGTGTTCTAGACTACAGACTTCCATGGCGAGGGTCGTGGGTTCGAGTCCGGCTTCAGGCACTTCGTTTTTTCCTTGGGCAAGAAACTTTACTCCGCTTACCTCACTCGACCCAGGTGTAGAAATCGGTAACAATTCTCAAACGAGTCTTGGGAAAGTATTCTGCGATAGACCAGCGTCCTATCCAGAAAATGACAAGTACTACTAATCCCATAGCACTCCACTGGTTCATATCAGGAAGGCTGGGTCACTCCCAATTTCCATAATCCAGCCCGATTTGATCGAAGGGAGTAGACCATCGTCTTCAAGGACCCTCAATCTATAATCATAATCCTCCGAAAAATAATATAGAAGTAAAGTCCTTACTTGAGATCATGAAGACAAAAGACAGATCTTTTGAAGACATTGCTCCGGTCTGTCCGATCAAACGATAATCTGCCTTGTTCTAAAATATAAAAAATAAAGATCACTGGCCTGCTAACCAATTAAAACTAAATTATCTGACTAAAAGCTGGAACTTACAGCTTATTAAAATATCAAACTATGAAAATTTCTCAATAAATATGCAAAAGAATCAAGTTCTTGTTTTCGTTGAATCCCTGGTCCTGTGGACTTGGTGCTCATCGTGGAGCTAAAAGAATCAAGTAAATACTTACATCTTCATTGTTACAGTGTCATTTGAGTGAAATTCATTCATTAAATTGAAATAAAGGATGAGCCAACTGAGGATATAATTTTTTTCAAAATGATAACCATGTTAGTTGGGACAGACCATTTATGGATGTATGTGCAATTCTCTAACCTCGCAGATTAGTTATGGCTTTGTGCAATATACACTCTTGTAGGTAATTGTCGCTGGAAAAAGTCCTTTGACACGGCATCTAATGTGTGCTAGCAAATTTGCTGAGTTGATACAAATAATACAGCACATAGGAATCATTGAAAGTGTACATATCCTCTTTGTTGTACATTAAAAATAAACTTTGATAGAATGTTAAAGACCTCTATAATAATCCCTGCCATAAAAATATCCAATCATTGCTTTGAAATGTCACTTAGATCACTTACGATTCTTTTTTCCTTCACAAGCCACCAGGAAAGACTTTATTATCACAGTTAACAGGTCATGCTCGGAGATCAGCTGCCTGGCCTGGAACATAATGAGGAATTCCGTGAAACAAGGTGATGAGAAGGTGCTAAGAACTAGTATCACTGACAAAGCAAATAGAATGAGAAACAGGAGATGAAAAGAGACGGATAAGAAAAGAATGGAGCAGAGATGAATTTCTACTAGGTAAATGAATGACAATCATTAAATGTACTAGTAAATTGAAAAATTTACACTAGCAAGTGTAAATGAAAACCTTACACCGAAAGGTACTAAAAGGTTATTGATAAAGAAAGAAAGAAAGAAAGTGTAAATGAATATAAAATAATAATAATAATTAACAATAACAACAACAATAACAATAACGACAAGATTTCAAAAACACGATGATGCCCCTGTTTTGCGACTTGTCAGGTAAAAGTATTCATATATGAGTTCTAATAAATTCACACTCAAAAAGTTGTGAATACTTTTTAATGCGCAAACATTGGAAATTTAAAAAAAATGAGTTGTCTGAAATGGCAATGATTAAAAAAAGGAACCAACTTTAATTAATCATGGTAAAAACTGATCTTTCTTAAACAGTTCCCTGTTACCATTACAGTGTAGGGCCCGCTCTATGAGGCGGATTTACTCTGGATCAAGATATTTGGCCAAGCAGGTGATCAGCCCACTGTGGGTAAAAACTGATCAAGATCTAAAATTACTTGTTGAATCTGCATGACTTAGTTAGGAAATAGTTATAAAAATTCATTTAAGACAAAAAACATATTCCGTATTGCAAAGGATACCTTAAATAGTGAGGGAAAGATTAAGAAAACTAAAAAAATGAAAAAAAAACAAAACCCAAAACATGCGCTATTGTATCAAAAATAAATTTGGTGACTCTACTCTATAGACAAGAGAAAAAGAAAGCAAAGTTAATAGGGAGGACTGTAACATACCAAAGATGGAGTACCAAACAGCTGAAGTGAGAAACGAGTTATGGACAAGGAACGGAAGTGGTCATCTTGCAAGAAGTCTTTGCATAGACGAGAATAGCACTAAAATAAAAAAGGGATGGGGGGAGAGGGAAACAAATAGATAAACTTTGTAATTTCATTTATCTAAACGACTTTCCCATCTACATAAAAGTAAACGTGTCTGAATATTTGGCCACTTCCACTTCCTTGTCCTGAAACAAAACAGGGTCAAAAGAAGACAAAGGTACAGAATTGGGGAGAGAGAAAGAATCTTATGAGTTATACTTGTTTAAAACATTTTCTAAAATTGAGAAATATCGTTAAATGCTAAAAATTGTTACATCATCTGTACAAATTCAATTGAAAAGGCTGTCACAATTATTGGACTTTCCATAAATCCTTAATTTTAAAAAATGAAATGTCCAAATCATAATACACTCGAGGTGTGTCCTTTAAAATGCTTTGGGTAGTAACATTATGAACTATTCTTTACGGCATTCATCTAGTCCTACACTCAATTTATCATTTAGTCCTACACTCAGTACATGATCTAGTCCTAAACTCAATTGATAATCTAGTCCTTCACTCAATACATGATCAAGTCCTAAACTCAATTTACTGATTATATTGTTGAGAATTATATTTCAGATCATTCCATGCACTAAGGATTATCTATTAAATTGATAGCTCAACTTTTCAAATCTTTTCGTTCCTTTTGAGTAAAGATCTAAACAGCAAAACAGAGGAAGAGACAACAAAAACAAACAAGAAAGTATACTCGTAAAACAAAATAAAAACAAATAAGAGTATCATTCATGGCGATTTCAAGCCACTGTCACATTTTGAAAAAGACCAGGAGAAACACAAACGTCCAAGACCAATTGACATAGGGGGTGATACAGTTGGTTGAGTCCAGCATGGGCCGTGCAAACAAGGCCAACTCAGTGGGAAACCTACCAAACTAGGAACAGTAAATAGCTGTACGGAAAGGCTTGCCATAGAGACGTCGTGATCATGATCATCCTCACTGAACTCTCGAACCATTAATGAATACCACTGAGGAGAACAATACTATCAAATTAAAATCATAAACTCACTTTTAATACTTTCATTGTAGTCAATGAAACTGCCGACACTTATACCTATAAATAGTCTCACACATTAGTAACAAGAAAATCTAGCGGTCATTCACTGATTCAGTCTCACCAGCATGTTTTACATTTCTCCATGTCTTCAGATTCACTATCTCTATGACTAAAGCGGTGAGATATGAAAACAAGTAATATGTATGCTAGCACACATAAACATTGATATAACAAATAATGGTTACATTATTCTTTTCTTTAATTTAATGTACCATCTAAATTTGTGAAAGGCTTGTAGATTTGAATATTTTGAAATGCTTTGCACATTGTCCTAAAAAGGAAAAAATTATGTGACGAAAGAGACATTGTTTTTTATCTGTGACCTTTCATCTCCTGCAAGCATCCAACAAAGTGACCAAAAGGTAATTCATATTCATCAGTCAATAAGTCGGTGTTGTCAAAGCTAATTATTAGTACAAGTATGCAAAATGGTGAACGGATCCACAGATGGCCGTGAAATCCAATCCACGGCCAAGAACTCACGAGTCAAAATGACCAAAGCCACTGTCAGTGATCAAAAGACTGCATGTGGCTTCTTCTATGGACAGGTGCACGGAACATTTTTGAAATCCATGAAGTGGAACACATGCGCAACAGAAAACAGTGCGATTCTGGGCACTCATAGGTTGACGGCAAGTATGTCTACACACCTGCCTGTGCACGGTCATTTTATGTCACCATGGCCACGGTCCATGCCACTGCACAGCGGATTTCCCATGGCAACCACAGACCACAGGTGATGTCCAAGGAATCCACGTAAAGAACATGGATCCACGGAAGAGTAGCAGTCCTGCAAAGCTGACTTAATGATCAGAATACTAACATTGGAAATGATATGATAAATTTAAAAATCAATACAGCTTTCAGATTCAATATCATTTCTTTATGTGAGCAAGATAACTAAGACCAACATCCTTTGCCATAAAAGTCGTATAAATAATCTGGAAAAGAGAAATAAATCCAACTCTAGTTTGGCTTTCACTAGTTGCAGTTATCTCCCTATTTTTGGATGGAACTAGTAAAACAAACATATTAAAATTTTATCAAGCTCAATCTCTTTAATTGAGGAATGAATTGGACGTTATTACAGCAATTAAACCATACCTTGATTTTTGAATTCCTGGAGCTCGTTTACAAACTACAGGTTTCATCATAATTCAAAAACAATAAATACATTTTTAAAAATCTTTGTATAATAATAAATCACAACCTCACTGGCTAGCATGTGTACCACAATATCATTAGATTGCACTGAACCTATGAGAGGTGTGCAATGACTTTGTTACTACACCCAACTAAAAAGTATTGTGGTAAAATACTGCACTTAAAAATAAAGAGATTTTAATGTGTGTAAACAGTAAGTCAATAACATCACATTTCCCCTCCAGTAATACAACATGCATGTAAGAATGAAGTGAAACAAATTTATCTTGCTGTACAATTTTCTAAATCATACTTGATACATGTAACTCATAAAGGAAAAACTGTACCTTTGTGAATACCACAGAAAACTGTTTCTTTGACTCAGCATCCTTCAAAACACTGAAAGATTAAATACATCAAATCAGAAATAAAATCACAACTCCTATTTTTAATTGTTGTCCAAACTTGAATAATATACAAACAAAAACTATAATAGAACATCATGAATGTGCAATCTTACTTTGTTATAAAATAGGTCTACCGTGAGGAATAAAGAAATATATTCTAAAAAAACTTTACAAACATTTTATTCTTGACCTTTGAGTTTAAGCAATAAATTTATGATGCTGTTACTATGACAAATTACGAGCCAAAAGAGAGTACATTACTGACATGAGGCATTACAGCATATCATCTCAAAATCAAAAACTGCCTGTCACAATGACCTTCATCAGGCCTGCCAACACTAACCAACGTAAAAACAGGAAACGACTACAGAAAAAAGGACAGTAATAGAGACAAAGAAGAAAAAAATATGTGGAAAAAAACAGGATTAAACAAAATAAACCTGTGAAAACAGGCAATTTGACACACTGAAAAACAGGACTTGGCATGTCTGGCTTCATTATGAGAACTCTAATCAATGTGAAGGAATGAACAAATTATAATGAGTAGCTTACCATGACATCAAAAGCTGATGACTTTGGACACGAGCAGCTGGGGACAAAAAAAATAATTTTACTGTTATGGAAAGCTGTCTTAAAATTCATCCAAACAATGAGGGGTTAAAATCAATCTGTTACAACTTTTTTTGCCTTTTCATTCAAGATAAAAATATCAACGTTCAAAATGTTGGTAACCTGAGAATGGTAATGTTTATAAGGATTGAAAGAAAAAAATAGCGGGGTAATTTCAGTCATATGTTATACATCCGTTTCTGACTTCTGACAGGACCTGAATATTTTGAATTAAGATATTACGATGAAAAGAACAACACCATTTTTCATTCTTTTCTGTCAAGATAAAAGTTTTATCCCCAAGGAGTGTTGCAGCCAGCTCCATGTCCAGCATTGCTGAACCCAGTCCTGGAAAAACTCTGGATCAGTTTGATAAGGGAAGCAGGTGATCAGCCTACTGTGCTTGAACGGCACATTGAGTGTCACATTTTTGGGTATTACCCAAGTTTTGGCCATGACAATATCTACTCTGTAGTAAACCCCTAAGTCATAAGAACACTGAGCAGATTTTTCCACATAAGGCTCCGATAAAAAATATTAAGTGTTCAAAATCTTGGTACCCTGAGAACGGTGATGTTTATCCTAATCACAAGGCATACATTTTAAACAACTGTCTCTGACAGAACTTTGAATATTTTGAATTAGGATATTAAGATGAAAAGACCCCCATCATTTAATGTTTCTTTCATGAGAAAGGACTAGTTTTGTAAAAAAAAATAAATACACAAATCTCTTCACTCACCTTTCCAAAGTTCAGTATCAGCTTGAATAAACTGTTCTAATACAGACAAGGCAGGAACATCTCCAGGAATTGGTTCCATCAAAACTTGACACAGTATTCTTCGCAGTGAACCTTTGACAACAATTTTGACAGAATTCAATTTTCTTCTCAAACATAATAATATGGTTATCGATTCAAACCTACCAATGACATATTCCTTGTACAGGCTCAAGTCTTTACATTCACTATGTGCTTTCTGAGCTCAAGAACTGAAACTGATCTAGTTAGCGTGATTATACTTTAGAGCTAAACTTAACCTTTCTTTATTGTGAAGCTCATTCAAATCACCACATAGGATCTACAATGAACACCAAAACTCTTACATTTTCTGAGAACAAGACAATAACCATCATAATGAAAATTTCAAGACAACACTGACAAACTCACTGTACTTGTCACTGGTCGTCTGTAGCCAATTCAAAACCTTGAGAGCAAACTGTTGGTGAGCCACAATATCTTTGATTACCACTTCCACTTTCAGAGGTTTGCTTCCATGACGAGATGTATTCCGCTGTAAACATAACCAAATCAAATTCCATGGAAAGGTTGTATTCAATGTAGAAAAGTGTAAAACATGCTACTTGCTGTTTGACAAAATGATAAAAATATTATATATAACTATTGTATTCTTAATACTAGCCATTCGTATAAAGAAGTTCTTTACTGACGTCAATGGACTTAAATCATTTTCACTTACAGTTGCAGAAAGAGTAGTAATGTAATAGAGTCCGGGGGTTTTCATGCAACACTGATAACATGCATGTCACTTTGTGTATGAAAACTAAAACTTGAAATACAAACAATACCTCAATAGTTTGTTTGACTACATCACAATCTTCCTTTGTGCTAGCTTTTACACAGCTCCTTCCCTGCACACACACAAAAAAATAAAATAATGTAAAATAAACAAATTCTGTGAATGTGAAGATGACAAATGAGAATGGTACATACTTGCCATGGAAATGAGTAATATGATTATTGAAATCAATATCTAATTCAATCCATAAACATTTTCAGTCTTATAAAATCAAAAGACAAAAAACTTTGTGAGAAACTTTAAAATAAATTGACAATCACCGCATAAATCTTGGAGCTGTATGATTTTTTAAAACCCACATATTTTTCCCACCAGTTTTCTCATCTTCAAGAATAAGGAAAATTAATTACCTCTCTGTCCACCACCGTGGCAAAGTCTAGAGCTTGTCTACTTGTGCAATCCACAGCCCTCTGCAGGGTAATGATTACCTGAAATTGTTTACATACATAATATGCCTGTTTACATCACCCATAGCAGAATCATTCAAATATGAACAAATTAAACAAGATTTTTGTGTCAGGCTACATCCCAAAAATTCCTTTTCTTTTTTTTAATCGACAGCAATATGCAAAAGATTAAAAATTATTACCAACTTCAAGGTGAAAAAGAATAACGAATGCTTATTTCAATTCTTGAGATGTGCCTTTCATGTGGACAGGAGATGTGCCTTTCATGTGGACAGCAAGAAAAAGAGTAGTGTATTTTCGACTCTGTGGTCTGCTGAGAAACATAGTAGATTAACAGAGATCTATGAATGAAAGCTATCATACGCACTAAGGAACAACAGCAACAAAAATATGCATAAAAGGATCTATCGCATCCTAAACTTTCTAAATGTTTACCATATGAAAGACAATACTATACTATTCAAGGCTATTTCATTATGTCTATCATTTTTTTTTCTTTTCCAACCATATCAATACTTTAAGTACCACTGGTAATGCGCCAGTCCCTAACATGCTTATAATACCACTGTCGCATATATACACTGGTAAGCAATTACCCTTTTCATGTTGAAAGAGTTATAGTTCTTAGTTCAAACTATTATATTCTACTTCCTTTACAATCTGTTTTGATCGAATCGGTCTTCGATTTCTGCCATTTCTTAATAAATTTTGTCAATATATTTGGGTTCGATAGATGATTTTGGCTTTCGCAAAGTCATAATGTTTAACAAGAGTTTGTCAATTTAATAGGGTCTTTTCCATTCTATCAGTGGATTTTACGTTTATTATTGTGTTAATCAGTATCGGGATGTGTTATTCATAACTAGCCTTTGTTCCATCAAAATAATTGATTTTGCTAGGCCTATTAACCAGAGCCTGTGTGGCGAAATTTGTTGTAATTACTATATTTTCTGCAAATGTTTTCCAAAAACAATTAAATGCATGAAATTCACATTCAAATTAGAATGCTTTGTGAAAATTTGATATCACTTTGTGAAGAAATAAATTTTCAACAATTTCATTTAGTCATCCTCGGCTAAAAAAAAACTTCTTTCTTTCTTTCTTTCTTTATCAATAACCTTTTAGTACCTTTCGGTGTAAGGTTTATGCATGATACACAA
>JARBEQ010004451.1:8478-24724 GCA_030265355.1 Tritonia tetraquetra | reverse complement strand
TTGATCTTCAATGTCCGTTAGTTGATCTTCAATGTCCGTGAGTTGATCTCCTTTGTTCGTGAGTTGATCTCCAGTAATTACGATCGCAAGCTACATTTTGTGGCTAATATATTTTACTATATTTTATTACACGAGGTAAGAGTGAAGAGATGGACATGAAGAATGAAAATACATTTTTATTTACAATCCACCTACAGCACGTCACATATCAACTATTTCCTCCAAAGTGGAGTTGTATAAATCCTGAATTATAATATTGTAAAACTTTTTAAAAGTCGTGATCCGTACCAGTTATCGTTCCTTTGTAATAAGCAAAGACTTTTCCCATTGTTTCAAAGTTGATGGAAAAATATGTCGGTTAAAACAAATTGATTTCCAAGTTCACGCCAAACATCAGAAACATTCGTGGAAAATAACTGAGAAAATAGGGAAAACACTTTTCATTATTCCCAGCCGAAGAACAGACACAACAGAACAAAACAAAACAAAAACAAACAAAAAACAACAACCCCGAATAAAAGCTTATTTCTTATCCAGTTCCCTTTTACCATTAATTACAGTGTAGGGCCAGCACGATGAGGCTGGATTTCTGTGGATCAAGATTATTTCACCGAAACTTCTATTACGTCAAAGTTCAATTCCAGCTTATTCATCCGTTACGTCACAGATCTCCCATCTTCCAAAATAATTGTTTTCCCTTTTTGTATTTGGATAAGAAGTATAAATGATACCGCCATTAAGAACGTTACAAAATACCCCCCACCAAACAGTATAAGTTCCCCCCCCCCCCACCCCCTCCCAAAAAATGTGCCATGCACAATTCGATATTCCAAGAATCCAACGAGACATCTTTTCCACTTTAGCAGGACGTGTTTCCAGAGAGCAATCCCTTGTAGCTCTTATCACCATTTCGATGGCACGGCCCACAAAGGCCTGTCTTTATTACGTCACCATCTATTAGGGGAAAAGCAGAAACTATAACCAGACAAAACAATAACATACCAATACAAGAGACCCACAAAAAAAGAAAAAATATAAAAGGAAAAAAATCCCACAAAAACACAAAAAAACAAACTAACCAAAAAACTCAACAGGAACAAAAATTATCACTCGAATATAAAGCAACAAACCAATAAAATCAAGGAAAAAAACCCATACAAAAAGCCCACAATCCAACAACGGATATATATATAGAGAGAGAAAGAGAGCGAGAGAGGGGGAGGGGGGGTCTTATCAAAGGCGGGACCTCCGAATTATAGTCCATCTCCGATTGGACTTGATTCCATTGGAATCATTAGTGCCAGAGCCATATAACTCGAGAAAGTCAACGTCGACGCCGGGATTCGAACCAAGTACTTTCTGTTCACGAAGCAAAAGCGTTAACCGCTACGCCACGAGGCCGCCGAGCCCAACAACTGAATCCAAAGCATAGACCCCGGTGGAGGCGGGCTTTTACTTTCGTTGGTGAGATCAACCCGCTTTTTAAACTTTTAGAGAATTCAACTTAACTTTGAATATTTGTTTGTTTGATCGAGCCCTATTAATACCGCAGAGCAGTGTTGGGTCCAACCCTATGTCCACCCATGAAAGGCTCACAAGATACTTGCCATAAATGCACCAAACATGAAGGAACACAGAGTCAGAAACTCAATGGATCAACGAATTTCAGACAAGCCGGTGATTAGCCAACTGTGTCCACAAGGCTCTACCGGCACAATTGATAAAACACTGAGCAGCACTAATCAAAGACATTCCAATAACCAAATAACTGTAACATTTAAATATACTATAGGCAATTGTCTGAGACAAAGAATACAGGAGAGATCAAAAACGAAAAAACAAAAGAGTAGGTTGACTCCAGGGGGGTCCCAGTGGCGCAGAGATACGGTTCTCGCCTGAAGCGAAAGGTACCGAGTTCGATTCCCAACAGCGATACTGTCGGGTATTATTCTGAAACTCGGTGAAAACCTATATGCACTCCCTTGATCCTATAAAGATCATAGTGGGTTGATCATCTGCTTGGCTTAATATCTTGATCCAGAGAAATCCAGCCTCGAAGTAGCATCCTGCCTAATCACTAGTATTGATTTGTACTGAGGGAAGAGACGGCCACAAATTAGACAGCATCGGCATGTAAACCAATGTACACCAAGTCGTCCCTAGCATCAATTCAAGGCGAAGTAACATGAGTGGGTGTACGACTGATGCCAATAATGGGAGGGAAAATCAATTTTCTTTTAAGGTTTCGATGACCTAGATTTCATGCCGAGGTTTTTTTCCATCCCTGATTTGAATTTTGAAATGTTATCTACCTCAATCCAAAAACCCTGTTTGCGTAACTAGTAGCTATCTAATTGTTTGGAATGGCGGATAGCTCCATCAGTTGGGCGGGTGACCCTCTGAATATGACGGGGTGAAATTACAATCGGCAGGCGTGGGTTCGATTTCTACCGCCGTAGCACAACATTTTCCGTCTCTTCCGGTGCTTTTTTTTCTGGCAATATCCTATTTTCTTCTTTTTCTGAGCCACTGAAATATTATTCTACTTTGTTAAGAGACAGATCAAATGGAAAGCGATTATCATATTTTGTATCCATCTCAATGAATTGCCAATCGCGAAAGACCTAGCCCATGTCATCTGTGGCCAGAGATAGATACGAATAGAGACAGCTTGTTCGGAGGATCATGGAGGCAGCTGAGGCAACAGCGACGGACGACTAGGATGCTGAATGCATTACCTCGTTCGGGATTATTTTGGTTTGGACTGCTTTACATAGTACATTAATTGAGGTGGCTAATTAGCTCAATTGATAAGAGTGTGTCTCCGGCTAGGCGGTGTTGTCGTACGGCGCGGTGTGGGTTCGATTCCCACTGTCGACTTTCCATTTTCCTATGGCTATTTTTCTGTGTTTTTCTGGCACTTTAACATTTTCAAACTTCGCTTTACATAGTACAGAATAATATTATAATAAACGCTGTTTTCGTTCTTTCTTTATCAATTCTTAAATTCTTGGTGTCAACTTTCAAACACTGACGACGGGCTAAGAGTATCATGCACTTTTCTCTCCGTGTGGAGTCCCACCACGGCATCAAGTGTTCCTGGTGTGATTCAGGTTTATAGCTGGGCCTGAGGCCAGTGTCTTGAGTTGATCAGTGACCCTGCCTCCCCCCTCTCCCCACCCACCACCGCCACGTTTTGTTTGAGTTGATCAGTGACCCTACCCCTCCCCTCCCCACCCACAACCGCCAGGTTTTGTTTGACACTTGGACACATTAACTAGATTGATTAAACAGAAGCAAGGATTGGGTTACCTCCCTTGACCTTTTTGCTATTTATTAATCTTTATGAATGAGACGAACGGTTGGATGTGGAAACAATCTAAAATAGGAACATCTCTTTATATATATCGATACGTATTATATGCAGTTTTAAATAGATTACTTATTACCCTCTTTTCAATACAGAGATGTTATATAAACGCGATTCCGAGTGAATCTCGATGGCAGATCCATGAAAGGTCCAGAGAAAAAAAAACTCCTGCACAAAGCGGTATTCGAACACGGGGCCTCCACTCCCAAAGGCAAGTGACTTAACCACTGCGCCACGGACGCATGTAATAATATATATTCTTTAAAGAATCCTTGCCAAGATATATGCACCGCAAAGTAAAAGGACACGACCCGAGTACGATGGATGCTCACCATTGTTTTCCTTCTCAATCTTTCCCTGTGTCACCTCATATCTTGAGGAATCAAATCATTAATTCCTCCTCCTCTCTTCACTATCTATTACTACTACGGCCCCTTTTCTTTTGTACCAAACTTAAGCAATGTCTTTACATTATCAGAGAAGGCAGAACAATGTGAACATGCCAGACAAATAGTCGTATAGAAGAAAAGTGGTTTGTCAACTATGAGGATCAAGCCCACGTCTGTCAACGGGCCACACGCTCAACCAACTAGCTATTCGCCACTCAATATCATATTATAGTACTATCGATTTCTACTCAAATATCATTCCAGGGTTCTACGATTCCGTCAGGGCATGGCACCAGCTGGAACCAGTCAGAAAGAACGGCCCTAGGTAAGACCAGTATGTGCATGCGTCGTGGAAGGCCTAAGCTCGAGCACGTGATCGACAGACTAATTAAATAGGTATTCCCATTTTTTTAAAAATAATCATAAAGCACTAAAACCGTCTCAAATGATTCGTAGCTCTGAACCGTCTATCTGGATCTTATCTTTCTCCCCAATCCGATTAATTCCAAACTGATCTCGCGTTGTCTATTTTTGTGAGCAGTTCCTATTTTTTTTAAAGTTTTGAGAACGTCAGTTTTAAATGTTTTTGTTTACGAAGAAAGGTCATATTATATAAGAAGCGGTTCAACAGATCTTGAGAAGATTCCACTTGAATCTCCAGGGCAAAAAGGTGAAAAATAAAGAAGGTCCAGAGAAAACAAATCTGCACAGGCGGGATCGAGCCCTGGGCCTTCGCATCTAGAGGTTATTGACTACCGTGCTACAAAATCTGGTTTCTTTATCATGATTTGATGTTCCAATATTCTCTATCTAAATCAAATGTGTATATTGTTTGTCAGAGCTATGTTATAGGATTTGTTTTTAATCATAAATACATTGTAGAGAAGGGTATACTCATGGAGAAAACAACTATAGCAATCTCTGAAAGGTTATAAAAAGGGCGGTTCAACAGAACTTGAGAACACTCCACGTATATCTCCAGGACAGAGGCATGAAAATTCTGAAAGTTCTAGAGAAAAATTACTGCATTAGACAGGACTCTAAACCGGACCTCCGCACCCGGAAGAACGTGCTATCAACTGTCGCTAAGGACGCCTCTATAGGAATCTCTAGTGCCGGAAAGGGTTGTGGGCACAGTTGTCTGATCCAACGTATTTCCGGCTCTGTGTTCAATAAAGTTTGGTGGTCAGGGTGCCTGCATTTATGGAAGGTATCTTGTGTGCCTTTCATGGCTGAAATTAGGGCTGGCCCCAACACTGCTCTACGGTATTAATGGCGTTCGATCAAAGAAACAAAGTTTCATTATTTTGGCATACTACACCAACCAGCTTCACCTGGCAATACATCCGAGCAACATTTCAATTTCAGGACACATTCGATTTAGTATCATCTTAGCAAATGCATCAATTCCGTCCGCAGCTCAGTGGTCAAGTCATTCAACGTTGGTCCTTTCAGAGTTTTCATGGCGCTGCCCTGGAAGTTCACATAGAATCTTCTCAACTCCTTTACAACCGTCTTTGATATGACCTTTATGTGTTGAAAAGGGCGTCAATCTTTAGAACATTAAAAGAAAAAAACGCCTTTATTGTAACTGGTCACTTTTAATGGTCAATAACACACACAACGCTATCGTAGCAGAATGACAAAAAAAAGAGATAAAGTACCAAAATATGAAAGAGGATCGAATACCAAAAACTCGTGAAATGAAATTAGTACGAACAAACGTTAGCATCAAAGAACAATAGTACAACCAAGGAGACATTTAACATAACACACACGACATGCCATGTTACAACAAAATACAAACCAAAACAACAGCAACAACAATGCCCCGGTTATATTTTCATTACAGGCCCTACGATTTTTCATTTAATCCTCGGCCCGTCCATACGTTGTGATTATCTAGAAAGATAGAATCCACAGGGATTCGGCCCCTGTAAAACATCTTGTCGTGCTAACGAGCGAGCATTTCCCAGAGGTATTCATTAAATCCCCATCCATTGAACACAGACTCTGCTCCGCTGCTTCCCACATAAACCAAAAACCCCACCAATTGTTGTGTGTATGGTAATCGTGTATTATGGCACAGCGGCATCGATAACAATTGGGGGTGGGGGGGGGGGGGGTGCTTTTATATATAATGAAATATTACAAGTTCGATAGCTAGGGCGAGTTACCGCACTTTGATATATTAATATTCGCAATCGTTAATCAAATAGTGATGAACGGATAACAGTTGATCGTATATAAACTATATATACTATAAAGCGGCATGTCTATATCCGCCCACCCCGTATACCGCCGTTCATCTCATCCATTTTGTTTCACGATACAGATAAAATGAGGGCGCTTAACTTTTAAAAAAAAAAAAAAATGAAATAGAAAACTAAACTACAGATGCCATTTCGTCTTAGAAACAAATGAAATGTCTGTCTGTAGCTTGAAAACATAGGTGAGATGGGCGGACTTAGAGGGGTAGCAAGCAACGGCTCTATAATACGTCATACAGTTTGTTTGTTTGATCGAACCCCATTAATACCACAGGGCAGTCCAATCATGAAAGGCACACGTGATACCCGCCATAAATACAGGCACCCGACCACCAAACATAGCTGTACACAGAGCCGAAAACTCTTTGGATTAGTGAGTTTCAGACAAGCAGGTGATCAGCCCACTGTGTCTACAGCTCTTTACTGGCATCATGAGCAATACAATGATCAGTATCAATCAAAAGACTGGCTAATATACAAATAACTGTAGTCCTTGTGGGTACCCCGACAATTGATAAAAACTTGGAGGTTCTACCACACTGGGCATTATTAATACTGTTCTGTGTACTGCTCATGGTGCCGGTTAAAGGATGATGGGCACAGTGAGCTGATCACCTGCTTGTCTGGAATCCTTGGATCCATAGCTTTTCCAGATGTATGTTTTGCCACATGTAGCGGGTATGCACCATTTATGGAAGAAGAGGGAGCTGTCCATAACACTGCTTTTCGATATTAATACAGGGCTTGTTCAAACAAACAAAACAGTGTCGAAAGTGCGTAACTTGGATACCGTGTTCTACCCCACACTTACACAATGTCCTGTTAGCTAAGCAGTCTCTAGTGACACTGCTTTGGTTGGACAATGAAAAGAATCCGTCAGTTTTTGTTAGAATAAGAAAGAGAAAGGAGGAAACCCATGACATAAATTAGTTCAACTAATACATATATTAAACGGTCCCATGGTGTAGGTATTGATATTTAAAACATTAAAAAATACAAATTCCTTACAATAGAGATTGTTTTTTTTTACGAAATAAAAGCGTGTGTTTACTATTTAATAGATAATATTCAACGCTGAAAACCGCGTTTCTACATTACATGAAGCTAAGAATCTTATATAGATAGGTCATCGAATCGCCCACCTTTGATATATACTTTTTTTCTTTTTTTTTCTTCTGAATTTTACGTTCCCAACCTTCTCCCCTTGTGATCACATTAGATAGTCCAAGCACATGTAAGTAGGCCACAGCCAACCAAAATGTGAGTGTTGTCAACACTGCGAAGGGGTCTTAGACTCCCTCTCCCTTCTGAGTTTTAAACAAAATTATTTTAAAAATTGTTATTTCACATGTGAAATACGATTGTTATTTCATATTATTTATTTCTCTTTACGTCACTAATGCCCATGGTATAACCATAATAAATAGCATAACAACGATAACACAAACGGTGATAGTAATAATAAGATAACAAGATGATAATGATGCTGGTGATGTAATGTTTGAAGAGAGGGGGTCAAAGTACTGATGGAGATATTGACTAAAAGCAGGATATAACCAAAAGGAGAGGAAAAGTAGTGTCATTTGTCTTACCTGATGTCTGAAATCTTCCGGTGCCGTCGTACTCCCGAGTGTATGGACATGTCTTTGCCTCCCATGGCAAATCTCTCCAAGAAGGAGTCGGGCCTCCTCTGGGGTTTCTGGCGCCCTCCTGAAGCCCATGTCTTGATGAGCTGTACGGAGGATGAGGGCGTAATGGAGCAGTTTGGTTGACGAGGAAATGGAGAATGGAAAGGAAAGAAAAGAAATGGAAAAAAATGAATACGAATGAGAAATGTTTTCATGTGATACTGTTCTACTAAATTGTAAAAGACAGAATTAGGTTTAAGTGTGTCCTTTTATAAGCACTTTCCTCTTACAGTCGACTCCGGTTTATCGTAACTCGGTTAATCGCAATTGCCACTTAATCGCAACTTTTCCCAAGAACCAGAATTGATTCTATATAAAAGTCAGTGGTTAATCGCAACTTCGGATAATCGCAACAACTTTGCCGCTCTCGCGATTAGCCGGAGTCGACTGTATCTCATTTTGGAGGCGCAATAATAGCTTAACGTATTACACACTGAACTGGTCAGTGAAGTCGAGCAATAATGGTCGTGGTTAGTAGTTGGATGGCTCCCATCATCCGGCGTTGCGTCCTTGGGTAAGACACTTTACTCTTGCCTAACTACTCCACTCAGGAGTAATTGAGTACGCGACCAAGGGAAACGACCGGCCTTGTCAGAATGCTAGTAAACTAACGCGCCTAACAGGCAGCTAGCGCTGTATACTCGTCCCCACGGGGTTGAGAAAGGTCTCTGAGTGCAATGACCTGGCCCGGGGGGGGGGGGGGGGGGGCATTGTAAAGCGCACAGAGACGTCGTGGTTGTGCGTTATATATGTGCTCTCTTTTTCTTTTACTTCATTTTAAAAAAAAACCTTTTCGTTGTTTTGAACTCTTATTGTCTCCACCATCTCGATTGCTATGGCAGCGGCGGCCATCTTGGAAAATTAATTTCCTTAATCATTTTCTTATTCTTAGGGAAAGAGACAATAATCTTTTTGTATTGTATCCTTAACAACCTAATTTAAGTAGCTGAAACATTTGTTTCGTATATTTTAGTTTATTTTATGAAATAAAAAACCGTGAAGATTAGCACTAAGGACAACAGTACATGAAAAAAACAAAAACAACAGTCACTCTCATTTGTCTTGTTTTATGTTTGTTGCAGTGAATGAAAATGTGAACAATCAGAGAGGCGATAGCAAAGTGACATATAATTGATAAGCTCACTTCCCTCCACCCTCTCTTTCTCTCTAAAGACCAGAGTAACGGCTCTTTCTTTTCTTGTTTGTATATATTTATCTGAGCAATCTGAAGACTGCTGCGTCATCTCAGAGTCGATTGTGGGGCTGAACAAAGTGTAGGCCACAACAACACTGCTAAACAGTGATACCTGCTATACAGTGTTACTCGTCGATATTAAACCGTCTTTAAATTGGTGTATTCTGCAAACATCGAGGGTGGAACGAACACGAACGAGAGAAAAATAAATAGTTTGATGTCTTGATTTTTTTAAAAGAACAGTTTTTATCTATAACCTATACAATAGTATAATATTCATCATTCAGTGTACATAATGCAAGAAGACACAAACACGTCAACGTACAGACAGACACATACACACACACACACACACACACACACACACACACACACACACACACATATATGCAAACGAGGTACATACAAAAGGAAAATGATAATTATATTAGAATTCTGTCCTTAGAACAAGACAGGTCCTGACACGGAACTCTTAGCAAAATAAGAGAGGGCGGCCGAGAGCCGCTCTGGGGGAGAAACTCAGAGGAGGGAGTCTATGCATGACGCGACGAGGGGCCTGGGAGAAACTAGAGGAGGGAGTCTATGCATGACGCGACGAGGGGCCTGGGACAGAGCCCGATGGAGAAGTGTTGTGGACGGCCTATGCTCTCATCACATCTACAGGATTAAGTATGTTCTTTGCAGCCTTGATGGTCGAAATGACGTTGATTTTATACATCTACGTTCCCAATCCTCCGGTGAAAATGGTTCCAATTCCTACACATGGGTCTGGTGAGTGAGGCAATCGAAGTTTTCAACCCAAGAAGAAAATAATTTGCATGGAGTGGCCACCTCGCCTGTTCACGAGAAGTATTTTTTTTTTGTTGTTTAATGAAGTAAATATTATGATACTTTCTGTACAAAAATCTCCTTTTTGCTTTTGTAAACCAAATTTTAATCTTTACAAGTTCTACCATCTGATTCCAGTGAATACATACAGTTGAGCAGTTGCTCTTTTTCATGGTGGTATCAGAGACTGTAGAGGTAACGAGACATGTAAGTGTGGGGTAAAATGCACAAATAGGTCATTGCGTCGTTACCAAAATAACGCCGGTAAACAACCAAAGTTTAGTGGTAAATATTCAGTTAAAAAGCAATACGCCAGCCTTTTTTACCGGCTCTATTTGGAAATGGCTCAGTCCCCACTCATACGCTGCAAGCAGCACAGTTGTCATGGACGGCGAGGTGGAGTTACATGTCTCGTTAACTCTACAGTCTCCGATATCATCATGCAAAATCCCATAACATTAAACTTTAAGATTTAGTGCAATGAAATGATGAGACATGAACTGAAACAATTCACGATGCTTCATGCAAACAATAATTAAGAAGCACAACGACATTCTTTGTTCAAACAATGTTATGGCAAGTGATGCAAAACCCGGTGAATGTATGTGACGCGGAGCCACTATCGTAATTCCTTTGCAGCAATGTTGTTACTGCTCAGCGCAAGTGGGGCGAGTTTGCTAACCAAACTTATTAAGATGTGCAAGCGAACGAATCCAATGTTATTTCTGTAAGTTTATAACTGAAAAGTTTCAACATCTGTCATTCTAAAACTCCACAACCTTTTTCAAGACAAAAACGTTATCAAAGCGATGGGACCCCCCATCAAAACGTCCATCCCTGATTGGACTTCCAGTTCCATGAATCTCAAAACCATGAACAGACCCCGAAAAGTCAAGGGAAATAACTCCTCGCCAAAATTCAATTTGTCCCGCCCGGGCCTCATACCCAAATCACATTGTTGGCATAATAATTATTTCAAACATTACTGTACGGTTTGATATTATCTTCTTATGGATTTTTTGTTGTTAGAAAACAATAGTAAGTTTTAGCATCATATCGACAAAAAGTGTATCTAATACTAATATGATTATAAATAACGCGTAACAACTTTGTAATCAAACTGGAACACAAAAGTATCCAGCAAAGAGTGGCTTTGCTAATACAAAAAATTAAGTCATCCCGATGCCATGAAATGAAAAGGGACATAAAAAACATTAATCGAAACTTTATAAGTTACTAAGAATAGAAGTCCTGTAAAGAGGTAACTGGCTTTCCGACAGCAGCAATAAAAATTCTAAATGAAGACTGCACGCTCTCATTATTACATTTTATTACAACGTCAAAGTTTTGTTTTTCTTTTGATTATGTCGTTTTATTTCCCAAAGGCTTGAATCATACTGATGCCTGACACGGACGGCCAGCTTCAAAGACATGATAAAGATTCGATAAACAAATCAATATGATGCAGTGCTTGCTTGTTTGATTTGAACCCAATAGTCGGCCTATATGTCAATCATAACAGAGTTGGTGTCGGCCCCAATGTCAGTCATAACAGTGTTGGTGCCAGCCCCAATGTCAGTCATAACAGACACAATATACCCAGACATATCTATACAGATCGTCAAGATTGTCTGAGCACAGAGCTTGAAATAATATGAATAAAAGATTTCAGAAAACAATAATATGTGTGTGTGTGTGTATGCATGTGTGTGTCTGTGTGTGTGTGTGTGTGTGTGTGTGTGTGTGTGTGTGTGCGTGCGTGCGTGTGTGCGTGCGTGTGTGATAAATACAACGTTCACCGTCCGGCTGTTGCAGTTTCGAGATAATTATCTTTTTTAGTTCTTAAGGTCAAAGTGGTCAGTTTATGGTAGTTTCAATAGCCGCGGGGCCACCTTTAGACTCGAGTCGGGCAACAGCATGGCCTTGAACAGATATGTTGAGGGTTCATAGAGAGCAATCATTGATTCAATCATTCAAAGAAAAAAAACCAGATAGCCTTATGATTTGTGTATGGTGGAACCCGAGCTTAACCCTTATGGGTAGCGTAAAGAGACTACGAGACACGTTTTTATTTCTAGATAGGATGCAATTACTTTCTGAACTCTTAATAGAGAATTGTGTATCCATGCCAACACTCAGGTCGAATGAGACAATCGGAATAAGGTTTCTTGCCCAAGGAAAACAAATCAAATCCACGACGGTCGTCACTCGGTAGTCCGTTACCTTACTTTGTCACCTCATTATTTTCTCTGAGAAAAGCAACCGATCTGTCGAGGCCCTTCTTCTGTAACCTAAGCCTAAACAGACCGTCAATGTCGCGTGTTGGAGATCCCGGCCTTAGACGAAGACTTGAAATAGGATAACTCGCAGTGTCATTGAATCATGAAGCGATCAATAGGGAACTGCCATTTTCGCTTCTCGAGCACCCCATCTCAAATTGAGGGGACTGACCGGTGTTGTAGACACAGCAGAACGATCAAGACGTTTATGACAAAATGGATATGAATAGAGGAGCTGTTGAGAATATCTGAATTAAAGTCCAAACCTGAGGGTTCTGGGTCTCGTCCTTACTTGTTGGGTAAATCAACAATTACAAATTGTCCGAAAGGGAAGGATAAAGTATCTTATTTATATAGCAATTGAAGGGGAGCAGGCACAAGAAAAGTATCAAGCAAGGTTTTAAAGTTTGTGTTTTCGATTCCTACTGTCGACATTCAACTTTTCTTCTATGGCTATTTTTCTGGCACTTTAACATTTCAAAACCTTGCTTGTTGGGTAAGTGGTTTGTTTGACCAAACCCCCTTTAATACCGCATATCAGTGTGGGGCCAGACCTGTGTTAATACATACCGCATATCAGTGTGGGGCCAGACCTGTGTTACTACATAAAAGGCACAAAAGATACCCGGTATTAATCCAGGCACCCCGACCACGAAGTATGTCTGAAAACAGGGTTGGAAATGGTGTGATCAAAGAAATCCAAACAAGCAGATAATCAGCCCACTGTGTCCTAAACTCTTTATTGATGTCATTAGTAATATACTGGGCAGTATACATCATAATCAAACAAATTGATGTAGCCCTTGTTGTCGCCTCCTCAGCTATGTAAGAAAATGCAGTCGAACTTCGTCCTAGATGCAATGAAAATTTGACCCTCTTGGTGTTAGCGAAGCAACCACCACAGATCTAGACCTGCTTCATCTAGGGTCAGGCTTACTAGCACAGTACCGGTGGGGGCTGTGCCTAAGTCTTTGGATACGGAGGTTGGGAATTCGAAAGGTGGCTAATGAGGATTAAAGCGACCAGGGTTTAACCATAGACGGAATCTTGAAGTCATATTGCAGACAATCATTTGAATAGAAGATAATGTAATCTTATTTGGAAGACCTAAATGAGAAAAAAAAAAGCTATCAACTTTGAAACGTTTAGAGTAAAAGTATTGATAATATTATATCGATAACGGGTTTTATAGCACTTATCTAATGTAAACCTTAAATACAAGTATTCTGTGGCAATTCATAAGAATCGAAATGACCTTACAAACCAGACACTAAGACATTTGTTCTTTATTATTATTATTATTATTATTATTATTATTATTATTATTATTATTATTATTAATATATTTATTTATCTTTTATTTATTTTTTACATAATAACAGATTGATATCAATTGACTTGTGCAGCAATCATCAAAACACTGAACAAAGTGACCGTAAAAGTATCAATAGTAAGGATAACACCAGTGACAACTGGTTTGAGCACAACAGGTTATTAGGGGTAGCCTTCGACGCACCCGACTTTGCCATTCCACCGAACGTTACATTGCCAACGTTTTACGATCGCACAGGACTTTAAAAACAAAACAGAGATGATTAAGGATGATCAAAGTCCTATCTAGTATGTACCGTAATAAAACGCGGTGGTAGGCAAGAGATAATTTTCTTAAAGTAAAATGAGTAGAGTTTGTATGGCAATAATTAGAAGCACCTTTGTCCTTATGGGGAGTTTAAAAGTTACCAGATGTACTGCGAATAGGAACATCGTCAAACAATTGCAAACAAAACCAAAAACAATCCCAATATAACAGTACCCAACTATTCCAATGTGTAATGCAAAATATTCGAATCGTATGCGCATTCTCGTCCCTGCTTTGATGAAACCGAATTATCTTAACAATATTTCTTGTGGAGAAATACACACACGGAGCAATTGATTATTTATATATCTACTTACTGTTCTTCCCCATGCGCCCATGCGAGTTACTACGCCTTCAAAAGAGTCGCTACGTTTCTTGGCCTCTCCTTCATAAATCTCATCGGTCTCCTGATCTAATGGAAGGTCAAGGCCAATGCTCGACTCATGGCTCAGTGACAACGAGAGTATCGGAGAGAGGGTACTCTTGAGGTCTTCTTGCAAGTTACTGGTTTCGGCAACAGGAGAACGAGTTTGAAAAAAGAGCCTCTGCGAGTAGATCGAGGTCGGCGATTTACCTTCGGGATGATCTGCGCTTCCTGGAAGTTCGAAGTCGGCATTACCGAACAGAGAGCTGGATCTGATTAATTCTGGAGTGAAGTTAAAAACGCTTCTCCTAGACTGTGGCCTGTGTGGACTGCGGGTCGAACTAGCGCGGGCACTGTCTGGCTTGAGGAATAATTTTTTCGCAGGCACTGTAAGAGTAAGGGCGTCGGAATAAGACATCGAATGGGATTCATTACGGCACGTTGACCTTATGGATGTTTTGCGATCATTTGCGGTAATGGCAATTTGTACAGGGTCTGTGATTTTGGGAGGGCTCGTGGCTTGCTTCATTTGGTCGAGATCTGGTGTGATAACTTCGCATACCAGAACAGACGGTGACGGCGGATCTGCTCTACGCCGAGATGTAGGCGGGGTTGCTGTTTGGTTGACAATCAGAGGGATGTGTCTTAGATGTTTCTTCTCCGACGACATTTTGCGAGGAAGTGTAACTTTCTTGTCTGACATGTTCGACATGACGACTTGCAGGTCGTGGCGCCGTCGCTTGTTAGAAAACCCGCGGCCCGCTATTGAGCTGTCTGGGTTTCGCTGTTGTTGTTGCTGCTGCTGTTGCTGCTGTTGTTGTTGAGCACAAGGGGAATGTGTGGGTGTCGCCTTAATTTCCATTGTAGAAAACAATTGGTGTCGAAAAACTTTGATTTAAGGAAGTACCTTTTTAACGACACTGAACACCAAAATAGATTGTTCCCGCAACACACAATACTATTCTTCTATGGAAATTGATTGTTAAACCATATTACTGGTCAGTGCCTGGTATAAGTTTTGGCATGACCAAAGATGTATTGGTTGTGTTGCTTGTGTCAATGTCGTCTGTCTTATCGAACACTTCCTCGAACACTTCCTCCTCGGTAGCATTATATTCTTTGAGCCAGTTATCATTGAAACTTGCGCTTTTAACCTCACTTCCTGACGAGCTGACATCCCCCACTAACCCCCGAGCGCAGTGACAAAACTGATCTTCGTATACCATAGAGTTCCGCCGCCTGGAGTAAATGGCCCGTGTATCAATTGGCAGTGATTTACTGGAAGGAGATTTCGGTTTGTTTACCAGGTCATCATCGTGTGTATTGTCCAATGCCTGGTTTTCCTGACTAGACTCATTGTCAGAACTAAGGCTCCGGGAATCTTTACTGTCAACTGACCACATCATTTATTTATTACTGAGTCAAGGCTTCTTATTTAGTGTTCCCAGTAGATTTATAGAAATGAAATATGGCCTTTCTTGTATGTTTTAATACAAAATCAGTTTGAAACACTAATATCAATCTCTTTACTATCGTCTGCAACGCGAAGACAATGCTTTAAAATGGTTACTGAAACACACGCATCTCTAGTACTCAAATTTAAAACAAACAGAAAACGAAAATGAAGTAACTGCCTCTTCAGAAAATATCTGATGTGATGTGGATATATTAATGGAATGCTAGATCTAGATAATGATATACAGCTTGTAGTGTACGGTAAAGAGTTCGATAAGTAAAACAAGTTTTTTGATAGTTTTTTAAACTGTTATATCATCGTTTATGGCCTACTTTTGGGACTGATAATACTATTAAAAGGAGGGGAAAAACCCTCGAAATGATTATAAAGATTAACACTATCTTCAACATCTTTAAATACTTTTTCAGTGCTTTTATTTTTGTTATGCCGGCCTTTAAAGACTTTTTAGAGGGCTCTACAATCTGAAAGCATGCTCATCGCATGTAACCCGACTTATTGTAATGAGTGGGGATAATATAAAATTACAAACTGACCCGCTTTCTGGTATCTAAAATCTCAATTTAAACTTTGAAAAAGGCTAGACATAAACAAACCTTCATTGTTTCTCCTTTTTTCTTTCTTTCTTTCATCTTCTTCTTCTTCATCTTCTTCTTCTTCTTCTTCGATTAGGCTAAAGAATTATGTCTTAAACATTCATGTATATTTCTCTTTTACTTTCCCACGTCCATACACTATCTTTTACAACAC
>JARBEQ010004341.1:0-16426 GCA_030265355.1 Tritonia tetraquetra | reverse complement strand
CCAGAGAAATCCAGCCTCATAGTGCTGGCCCTACACTGTAATGGTAAAAGGGAATTGGATAAGAAAGAAAGAAGAACGAGCAATGAAAGTATTTGCACAGATCAATCCTATTTCTGTCACGATTTTTGTGTCACTTTTGGGGGAAAACATGATTTCACGATTAAGTTCTAAAATCACTATTTTTTTCCCTGGATATAATATTTTACGAATGTTTAAAAGAATGATAAATACAAAGTTCTGTTGTGTCGATACTGTTTATTTCTTTCTTTGTCATATATTGACTAGCTCAGTATCGAAAGGCTGGTTATAAAGGTATCACTTTGCTGAAAGAAGAATGAGACATTTCTGATACAATATATCCATCATTTGTTGATTGTTGACCCATTCCGATCTTTGGTGCATTCGTTTATGTTTAATCCCCTTTCTTTTGAGTATGGTCTTCGAATGTTAATAGTTTGGCGAGGGATGAAAATAAGATACAAGTAAGTTAAATCGATGAGATGAGTTGTTTACTGGTACTACAGACGGAGAGCTAAATTGTCCGAAATCGAGTCCACAAGATGCGATCCAATAGTAACTATAATAAGACCTTGTGGGAAGTTGGATGATCTTCTCCTTGTTTATTATTATAGTTTATTATATCTATGCGTATACATTATCCATATAATTAAAATCGGTAATGAGTGCAAGATGTTGGTAATATTGATTTCTAATAGCCTTGATGTCGATTATTTTTTCTTGTTTTGGCATTGTTATGTGTGGTATTTGTAATTATGTTATTTAAAAAAAATTAATTATTTATTTTGGAGTGGGGGGAGGTTGTGTTTTGTTGCTTTTTATGAAAAGATACTTTTCACAGATAATATTTTTGGGGCTCAAATTCAGTTTGTGAATTTTACATGAAAAGCTTTTCTCTTTTTTATCTTTCATCTGTTAGGTAGTAACTTCTCTGGTTTTTTTAGACGTATTACGTGTATTTTTTTGGGGTTATCATCACAGATTTTATTCCCAAATCTGGATTTTGTTTACTTGTGAGTTGGCAGGTATGCTGAATGTTCTCAGAATAAAACAACTGGAATACATAACATATATGCTATTTTTCTTCTCTTCATTTTGATAAATTTTACATCAGACTCAGTGTATGACTTGCTTATTTTTATATCCACAGGCAACCATCGCCAGAAATCAAAAAGACACAGCACATACACGTGCAGAAAGAAATATTTTGGAAGCAGTGAAGGTAAACATGTTTGCTTTTCATGTTAATCTGTTGTTTTTGCAGCCACTTGTGTTTAATGAGCTTTAAAGAAATAATGATTAAATGAACATTTGTTTTTGGGTTTTGTCAGAGAAGAGCAGATTTTCTATGGGAAATGCCCATTTTTGGCTATGACAATACAGATTGTTCGCTTCGAAATTGTGGCAAGTCTGGTATTCTACAGAACATGTCCATACAGTCCATAACATCTGAGTTGGATATTATTTGCCTACATATCATGTAACAATAAATAAAGCCTTAGGAGCTGTGTTTATTGATTGATTTGAACCAAGACCGCAAGAAAGTTTGCTCTTTTCACCACTCAGCTCAAATTTTTCTTCCCATTTTGATTATAGACTCTCAGGACCTGTTGCAATAAAGGACGTGTTATACCACCATGTTATAAAACTTGCTATATAGTTGAGTAATTGTCTTTTTTGGCTGACATTTTCTTGTTTGTTGAAATTGAAATTCATCTTATTCTCTGTCTACAGCATCCATTCATCGTAGATCTGCACTATGCGTTCCAAACAGATGGGAAGCTGTATTTAATCCTAGAGTACCTACCAGGTGGCGAGCTTTTCACTCATCTAGAGCGGGAAGGTATCTTCATGGAAGATATGGCCAGGTATGTATTGGTACTGAAATTGTAATACTTTAGAGACGCAAGTTACGGAGTGTTTTCAATATTGTCCTTGACTGATGATTCCACATCGCCAATATTGTAGTACCTGATTAAACAAATGGTTTGTACTTCTCCCTCTTGAGTAAGTTATAGTTTTTAACAAAATGGTTAGGGGGCTGTGTGGCTTAGCGATAATGCTTTCAACCTTCAAGGTTCTACAGACTTTTTACGGCTCTGACCCTGTGGAGGTCCTGTCCGTGATGTGACCTATAATGAGTTACCAAGGACGTAAAAGTAATAAATTTAAACTATTATGTTCACGATTTTTTTGTAGTCCCTGGATGCCCTGGACCTCCTCATCCAGAGGCTTATCTTGCCTTTTGTGTCAAATTAATTTTTCACTTTCAAGCGTTGTTCTGCTACGTGAACATCTTCTAAATTGTATGTAAGACTTCACAAATAACCATCCAGTGAGTTATAATGAGAACAAGGTTTTTTTCTACCACATGATCGTACATACCTTTGTCTTCATGTCATGTTATTATTATATATTTTCTTTCAGCTTTTATCTCGGGGAAATTTTACTTGCCATTGAACATCTCCACACCTTAGGGGTCATCTACAGAGATCTGAAGCCTGAAAATGTCCTGCTGGATGCCAAAGGTATTGTGTCTTTTTCTTTGAGTCTGAATATAGAATTAAATGACTTTTGGTTGTCAGAAGTGGTGGAATCTTCTTGTATTCACACATACTGTACATACCTGCCAACTGTCACTTTTTTTGTGACATCACGATTTCTGGAATTTAGTTCCACAAATCACGATTATTAAATTTGTTGTTTGTTTATTTTTTTTAATGAAAAGGGACTTCTCACAGATAACATTTTCTGGGGCTCAAATTCAATTTGTGACTTTTACATCAGAAGTTTAATTGGAGCATTTTTCTTTCATCTGTTGGGTAATAACTTCTTCGGTTTTTAGATGTGTTACATGTGTTTTGGGGATGTCTTGGATTTTTATTTAAAATCTGTTAAAATCAAAATCAGGATTTTGTTTGCTTGGGGGTTGGCAGGTATGCATACAACCGATTAGTCTTGAATGAGAAAATACTTAAACCTTAGATGTTGCAATCTATAATTCGTGAAAAGGGGTTTCGTTTTATGAATAACAGTCTTTGAAAATGCAATTAGAGTCTTATTCGAAAGGAAAACATTGAACGCAAAGATGATTCAATAGATAAACAATGTGGGTAAAAAGATTTAACAGATTGTTAATGACTATTGACCTAATTATGTCAGAATACAAAAGTTATGTTCATGATTCATTAATGTTACATAATATCAACACATTGGGCCTTCTGACTTTGCCACCTACTTAATGTGTACAGCTACTTGGATTTTAAAAGCCATATTTTCCCTCGTATGTTATTTTGATATACAATCAAAAATATTTTAGTCGTCAAGAGATAGCAAGGTTAGGGCTCAGCCTTAGTTTGGACATAAAACAGGAAAGGTTTTAGGTCAAGAATTTGAGATAAAAGCATGGTTTTGCGCCTTTTCTTCTTTTGTTTTGTCCAATAAATTAATCCTTTTTTCACCCACTCTTCAGGTCATATCAAGTTGACAGACTTTGGGCTGTGCAAAGAGAGTATTTCTCTGGGAGATGTCACTCACACATTTTGTGGAACCATTGAATACATGTAAGATACAATTAAAATACATCTGCCTTCTCCTGTTTTCGCCTCGTGAGCAGAAGGTACTGGGCTTAATTCCTAATGGAGACAGGAATTTTTTTTTTGGAACTTTCTTGAGTCTCATGACTCTGACCTTATGGATTCCATTGGAATCAAGTGCTATCGGAGTTGGACTCTAAATCGAAGGACCAGTCTTTGATACTTATGACCTATAATGTTTTGCCAAGGGCGTATACTAACAAGGGGTCCCAGTGGCGCAGAGGTACGGTTCTCGCATCTGAAGTGAAAGGTACCAGGTTCGATTCCCGGCTACACTGTCGTGTATTTTTCTCCTTGAAACTGGGTGAAAACCTGATCCTATTCAGGTAGATGGGATCAAAGAACCTAGACCCATTGGAGACGGACGATAAATTCGGAGGTCCGGTGTGCAAGTTGTGCACGTTAAGTTGGCAGTTGAAAATCGATAAGAGTAGGCCGCTGTCCGGATAAAATGAATTCCTACCACAAAGGTCACAGTGGGTTGATCATCTGCTTGGCTTAATATATCTTGATCCACAGAAATCCAGCCTCATAGTGCTGGCCCTACACTGTAATGGTAACAGGGAACTGGATAAGAAAGAAGAAGTAAACTAACAAGTTTACACATTTATAATGAATAAGCTTCCTCCCTATTTTGACCTCCTTTCTTTGTGTCAGCTAATTTACTACAACAGCCGGCTTCCTGTTGCTAAATCTCAGCAACTGTTTAATTTATCGGGATAATTTTTATTAACATTGCTTCCCTTAATAATGATACCAATATCTCTAAAACTATATGTATAAATTCCAACTTGTATTTCATTTGATCGGGAATGATCGCAAATACCAACAATTTGTACTATCTGTATTAAATATCATTTTGTGTTTGTTGTTCCCAGGGCCCCAGAAATCGTCCAGAGAAGTGGTCACGGCAAAGCTGTGGATTGGTGGAGTCTTGGTGCTCTCATGTATGACATGCTGACGGGACAGGTACACACTTACTTCATACAAATCTTTTGGGATAATGATATTAATTTCCATTTCTTACCTTTTGGGATCTATTAGTGACATTGCCAGGAATCCATTTAAAGGTTATTGAATGTAAATCTTCTATGAGGCTTGTTGTTCTTATATATTCTGACAGTTTACTCAGTTTGTTCTTTTACTCAGTTTGTTCTGCTTTATATGTTGTGGGTTTTTTAGAGTGTACTTGTGTGACATATATATGCATACCTGCCAAAGAAAAATCCAGATTTTGGATAAAAATCAATGACAACCCCAAAACACACGTAATACGTCTATAAAAACTAAGAAGTTATTGCCCAACAGGTGAAAAATAAAATGCTCCAAGGAGAGCTTTTGATTTAAAATTCACAAATTTGAATTTGAGCCCCAGAAATGTTATCGGTGAGAAGTCCCTTTTCATAAAAAAAAAGACAAGGCGATGCCTTTTATCAGCTGATGATACTGAGGTGGTCAATATAAGACAAAGAAAGAAATAAACAGTATCGACACAACAGAACTTTGTATTTATCATTCTTATAAACATAATCGTGAAATCATGTTTTCCCCCAAAAGTGACCCAAAAATCATGACAGTTGGCAAATATTTATGGTAATATATTATTACAACACAACCTCACACACTGAAAGGTACTAAAAAGGTTATTGATAAAGAAAGAAAGACAACATAAATTAGAATGAAAAATTTTGTTGTTGTTGCTTTGGCTGACTGAAACTTTTGTTATCTGCTAGACGGATAGTGGTGTATCATTATTCCCTGTATTTCACACCACCCCACACCCCTCCTGTATTCTCTGATTTTTTGGTAAACAAATGAATTCATCTTTTTTTTGTTTGTCTTGTTTTGTACAGCCTCCTTTTTCAGGTGAAAACAGAAAGAAAACAATTGATAAGGTATGTTGTGTTGCTTATATACTTATAATCTATGGATTGAGATAGACTGATGTTGGTAGTTGACTGTTTGTTATATATTTTAAAATTCCATGCAGCTCTCTGGGTCACTCCGAAGAAAAAACTATCAGTTGTTTAGTTCTACTCTGGATTTGACAGCGTTCTTCATTCAGCGTCTCAACCGTCTAATTAAAGAATTGTATAGAAAGTAATCTATTACAGATGAGAAGGTTAAAAAGATTATTATTAATTATATTTAAAGCCTTGCATGCTGGCATAAAGAACATTTTCTCTTTGCAATTTTCCAAGATAATTTTTAAAAAAATTATATCTTTTATGTTGTATTCTTTCTCAGATTTTGAGAGGCAAGCTGAGTCTTCCTCCCTATCTTACAAATGAAGCTCGTGCTCTCTTGAAAAAGGTATGTGTTCCTGCTTTCACATATTAATGTTTCAGAATTTATTTTATTTGAAGGCTTACCTTTTGATCTGTAGGTGTATGTTTAGTAGGAAATATGTTATAATGTATGTTTTATTTTAACTCTTTGTAAACTGTTAAAGCTTTATGATTTGTTGGTGGAATACAATTGCTCTTGCTATTTTGTTAAAATTTATCAGATTGTTTTCATTTTGGTTTGTGTTGAGTGATGGTTACAAGGACTATGTAAACATTTAAAGGGATTATTTCTTTACTTACCTTTTTCCATTTTATTTATTTATTATTACTTGTTTGTTTGTTTAGCTCCTAAAGAAGAATCCATCGGACAGACTTGGAAGTGGTCAAGATGATTCCGCCCCAATTAAGGTGAATTTAACAATTTTTTAAAAGGCGTCAAATTTTATTTTTTCCGTAATGAATCTAGAAGCGGACCTGCCAAGTCCTGCTTTTTAAAGGGATTGTCCTGTTAGTTTTTGTTGTCTTAGAACTTGCCAAATGGCTTATTTTTAGTGACCAATCCTGTTGTTTTTTAAACTCAAATTTTTCCTCTTTCTGTATATTACTGTCCTGTTTTTACTTTGGTTAGCTGAGACAGCCGGATCACCCATTGTGGAAAGGCCAAAGGGGGGAGGCTATATATTAGGTCTGGTAGGAGGCCTCAGGGTAGTAGCCCCATCACATATCTAGGGTACAGTGGGCTTGCTTACTTGAAATCCAAGCAATTCAGAGAAGTGTTAGATCTGATGAAGAATACAGACTAATCTTTTGTGTGTGAACAAAATTGTGATAAAGAACCTCTCTTCTAATATATGGGCCCAATTTGTACTTCACTGTTATAATGGGGCCCAAAGATACACAAGATACTTACACACGTATGAATGCAAACATCCTGGCCACCATATATAGAAATGCTATTAATCCAGAAATTTGAGATGAGTAGGAAATCTGCCCATCATGTCCACAGTTCTTAATTGGCACCGCTGAACTGTAGTATAATGAAAAAAGTCTGTGTAAACAAATAACTATTGTCCTTTTAGACTGCCCCTTAATGGTAAACAATGAAACAATTCCTTCTGTGATATAATGTGTTCAACTGTTTATCAAATGTTTCTCTAGTAATTCATCAGAAGAAAATAATCATTTTCTTTCTTTTTTCTTCATCTTTTTTTTTCCATTTTCTTTTTTTTTTTTGTTATGGTCAGTTGTTTTATTTTCTTGACGTTTTTTTTCTGTTTTCCCACTCAGGCTCACCTGTTCTTCAGACATATAGATTGGAATGAGTTATTGAGCAAGCGTATTGAACCCCCCATTAAGATTGGTGTGGTGAGTGGTGATGAATGTCATTGGATATTGTCAGCTGAATCTCTTGATTTTAATTAGTTAGATATGAAGAGGGGAAAATATTTGAATGAATTCACTTCAGACTTTTCAGTTGTTTGAATGTGGTCAGGCTTCTTTTTTTTTTTTTTTTTTAAAGAATCTTTGAAAACGATTAACGGAAAAGATTGTTTCATTTTATTTTCTGCATCTTTGATTGATGACTCTTGAGACAAAATAAAGTTGTCGGATTTTGAAAAATAAGCTTAAACCCGGAAATGGTAAAGAATTAGAGCAAACTAGTCTGCATTTTAAAAATATTATTATGTAAATATTTTGATACACCATCATTCACAATTGTGAACTTTTCTAATGTGCTATTTGATTTCAGACAAATGCCTATGATGTGAGTCTGTTTGACTCTAAGTTTACAAAACAAACGCCCTGTGACTCTCCTGTTGACATGTCGGTGATCAGCCCCAGTAATAATATATTTGAGGTAACATTTGGGTCAAAAACTGTTGTCTGTGTCATTTCATAGATATTACATTTGCAGGATAGTCTTTTCACTCAATCTTGTCTGATTGGCGGAGTATTTCTTTTAACAACCATAAAATTTCACAGTGGGGTGGGTTGATCACCTGGTTGGCTTAATATCTTGATCCAGAGAACTCCAGCCTCGTAGTGCTGGCCCTACACTGTAATGGTGAAAGGGATTTGGATGAGAAAGAATATGAACAATGATGTAGTGTTTCTCTTCTCACACATGTAGTTTTATTTTTATTTTACTTATTTTTAAGATCAACTTTTTCTTTCTTTCTTATCCAATTCCCTTTTACCATTACAGTGCAGGGCCAGCACTATTGAGGCTGGATTTCTCTGGATCAAGATATTAAGCCAAGCAGGTGATCAACCCACTGTGAAGTAAAAAAACAAAAGATCAACTCATAATATTTAATTGAGGATTCTATAATTTTATTTATATATATGTGTTATTTTTTTTCTCTTTTTTGTGTGTGCAGAAGATAAAACTTACTATGAACAATGCTCTGCCAGGATTTCTATCTTATAATAAACTTTATTTGTCCCTTTCGGGCAATTTGTCATTTTACAATGGTGGACAAATAATCAATCATAAATACATTATACATTACATTAGACATATTACATAGCGTTACAATACATGATCACAGAAATATAACAGATGCAACTTGTGGCCTCTCATTCATTCCCCACCATTGATGGGTCGCCGCAGTGCAGCGCCCCGTGTACTGCGAAAAATATCTCAGCAGATAGGATTCGAACCACCATCGTTCCGATTGCGGGGCGAACACTGTACCGCTGAGCTACAACGCCCCCCAATATATGAGAATGCCATTTAGTTACACTTTGACATTTTTGAAAATTAATGTGCTTGTGATATTACTTCAAAAAATATGTTTTTGTTACTTTATTTATTTTGTTTTTGTGATGCAACTGTCTTCTTTTCTGATTATTTTTTAAAGCTTTGATGATATAGTGGGTAATTGGAGAGCATGGTCTTCGTCTGTCACATTGAAACTGATGATGTGCTTCAATTTTAACAAAAAAAAGCTTGGGTATGATATAATGAAAAAATCTTTATCGATCCGTATTATTGACTAATTACTTTTTCTTACATCTAGGGTTTCACCTATGTTGCCCCCTCAGTATTGAATGAAATGGCTACCAAACCTTGGATCTCAGAACGTGGACCTCGATCTCCACGCAAAAGCTACAAAGGAGAAAGGTGAGTGTTGTCAGTTGTGTGTATGTGTGTTTACCTATAAAGTTAGTGAGTACTGCCTCCCTATTTGATATTCATTGAGAGGTATCGATGAAAGTAGGAAAAATGTGAACATGCAAGAAAAATAGCCAAAGAGAAGAAAGTGGTTTAGTTCACTTGCACGCCTGCAAATGTTAATTCCGCCTCGCCAGAGATAGTAACTCACAAGCTCTACCAACTGAGCTGTCCGACGCTCCATTGATTTTATTTATCATTACTAGTGCCAGACCCTCTTTGATTTCAGTTATATTCTTTTGAATGGAACATTTTTTTCTTCTTTTTTGCTGAGCGAGGTTTGATTTTTCTTTGGTGTCAATGTCAAGATGGTCTGGCTTGCATGGTGTAATGACTCTGTGTACTAAGTCAGCTTAGGCTATATTCCTATGGACACTCACAGTTATAGCAGCAGAGAAAAAGCAGGTATTCATTTACAAGGGCCTCAGAGGGTCATATGAGGAGAAGTGATGGCATAGAGAAACAATGAGGTAAATGTATCAGACACTATCTGTGAAGACCAACAGCAGCTGTCATAATACAGGTACTGAGATAAAATTGTTTTGTTGTCCATCAAGCAGTGTTGCGCTTAAATCCATGTCCATTGCTGAACACAATTCTGACCGGGAAAAGCAGATGATTAGCCCACTGTGACCTCCTGAGATGGAATCCTTCTGATTAGAAAAATGAATGTGGATATGACCACGGAGAGCATGATTTTTAAAGGTTGGGGCTGACAGATTTGGTGTGTTTCTATAAATTATCATTGTCAAAATTGTGTATTCTTTATGATTTGCACTGGGTTGAAAGATTTAATTCTCTCATTTCATTTCTTTGTCTAGTCTACTTAGCAACGGCCTAGATGGGTTCTACAATGGAAGTGGAAACTGTCCCGCCTCGCCCCCTGGCCCTGTTCCGACCACCGTCATGGCGTCGTCACGCATTCTCAATGGAGGAGACATGTCTGACATGATGGAAGACATGGACACCACGACTTCTGCAGCAGCGGCAGCCACCTCTGCAACATCAGACCATCACCACCACCACCACAGGTCTCAACCTCTTAATTCTACATCTGCTTTTCTTCCTATTAAAAATGCTAGACATGATAAGAGACGAGTTTATCCAGGTACCCAAAACAGACCGGCCCATTTACAGAGGCTTGTATGATAACGTGGTTCTTAGGACATTTTAGGCTTCAATTTTATCTATTTTTCCACGTCTTTGATAATTAAATTTGAATACTTATGTGACAGGATGAGGAATGATGCCTCTCTGCTCTGTATGTATGCAAAAAAAAGTCCATGCATTTTGCAATTTTAGAATTTCAGCATGTAAATAGAAAAATGACAAAGATTATTAATTACAAATGGCTATTTATTACATATGCAGCATATGAAACATTGTGTTTGAATGAGAGTTTGGTGTGTGATTTCCAGTCTATTACCGTAATATGTGAATAGTGTCTCTGTTTCTATGCTGAGTGTAATTTCATCCCAAGTCCCAATTATCCTAGATGAATTTTATGTTTTTGAATTTCTACATTTAATGTTGTTAGTATTTTTGTTTTATCAGTTGTATTTTGTATGTATGTTTTCTGTATGTGTGTGTGGGAAAGAAAGCTTTTTGATGAAGTGAGAGTTGGGAATATTTTATTTTCGTTTTTGACAAGGCAAACTAATTATTTTATGTATTGTGTTTTATTATTTGTGTGTCTTGATTATTTTTTTTTTCAAATTTATGCTGAAGAAGAAAATTTAAGGGTTTGGTTTGTATATACAAAAAGAAAGGATTTTGTGTATTTATGATTTATACATAGGCCTATATCTTGATGAAAAACAATCAACAGTGGTTTTGACTCCTTAACTCAATCGCCACTAGCCTGACACCAAGATAAACAATGGGTATCACTAAGGGAAGGGAAATAACTCTTCCAAATTTAGAGGGTGATGTATTTTTTTTAAATCATAAAAGATACATTTTTTATCTCAGAAAAAAGAAAAAAATACTTCTAATACACAGAAAAAGAATGAAGTTTTAGGTAAATATAACTTTATAATAGGCTACAAGTATGTTGTGATAAATTTTTTTATTTTTTTTTTATTGAAGTCCGAATTCACATTCACAATGACACTAATTGATACAATTGTCATGGCAAAGATGGAGAAAAAGTAAATTATATGAAGATATAATAATAATACATATAAATGCTACATAGCTGTGGAGGAGACATAGAGAAAACAATACGGCGTGTTCACAAGTCGATACCTCAATGAGAAATGATACGATCGAGACAATTCAAATTCCCAGACAAAGGGAGCTGTCTCCTTGTGTGCATAGTCATATTCGTTTCCGGGTTAGACCATGATTTCTGTTTATATAGAAACCGAAACTGGACACTGTCGAAAACGAAAAAACGTGGGCGTGTCCACGGGCTACTCCGGGCGATTTAGTGAACGGGTTTGACTTTTCTGCAGGCAACGCTCGGCGATTTAGTGGCGATTGAGTTATCCAAACTATCTGTTATGAGAAGACTTTTGCTGATGACAATAGAAAAACATTAAGATACATTTTTTTACTTGAGGTATTGCCTCCTATCTGTGGCCATTGCTCAGTTGCCATCACCTTGTTTGTATTAAGGCTTGGAAATATTTAATTTAATTCTATCTATTTGTAAGTTAAAATTTACAGCAACATACTTGTGGGTTGATTACTGTTGCAAATTTTTTGAGCTTATATACATTTTTGGGGGGAGTATATCAGCGTCATGACCAAATAAACCTTTTCTAATTATTTATTTTATTATCACATTTAGACTTCCTGTCTCATCAGTGTGTGTAAAGTCTGATCATTATTATGAACTTGATACTAGTCTTGTAGTGGTTACGGGGTCTCCGAAAGGTTAAATATCACAATATACATAATGTGTCTAAGCAAATATCTCTTCATGTTAATTGAATTGAGCATTGGCGGTGATCACGGACATGCAATAAAGGTTAGGTGTTGGTTTTTTCTTCTTCTCCCTTCTCTGATTGTACACCAAAAGTGCTCTACTGGGAGATTTAAAGATTGTGTCTCGTAAGTGGTGCTTAGTTAACTTGTGAAAGAACTTGTTGGGGGCGTCCCTAGCTCAGTGGTCAAGCCACTATACTTTGGACACAGAGGACCGGGGTTCAAGTCCCGCCTGGTGTGGAATTTTTTCTCTGGACCTTTCAGAGATTTCAAGGCTCTGCCCTGGAGATTCATGTGGAATCTTCTCATGTTCTGTTGAACCTCTTTGATATGACCTTTATGTGAAATTTCAAACTGAAGAACTTTTCTTAGAACTTGTTTGTGTTAGAAGCGTTCCAAAACACTCAGCAAACTATAGGCCTACTGGAGTCCTCAGCTTTAAATCCGGACTGAAAAGGATTTTTATTTTCATTTGTCGGTTTGAAAATGTCACTGTATTATAAGATTTGTCTTTCCTGAAATGATCTCACAATTGATTTACAAGGAATGTTGTGTTTTTATATATACGATTTTTACATGTTTCTTTCCCGTCAGATCGTCATGTACAGTCAGTTAAAAGCATCTGGTATGGGAAATCTAAAAGGGGTAACTCATGTTTGATGCAGAAACTAATGTTACACGGGTGGCCAAACTAGATTCAATTCAGCTTTAACGTTCAATGCTACACCCTTTTCAATGTGGCATGTTAAATGAGGTGCAAGCTCATATGACCTAAGCATGTCAAAAACACCATAAAGTTGCTGGTTAAAAAAAATGTCTGAATTGCATAGCAAATATCTGATTTGACCACCCTTGTAATGTATGGAGTCCTTTTCATTCCCATGTAACCTCTGTGAATTTGTGCAGGGTTTTATTTGTTTGTGGAAGTCACCCTTTTTTCCATTTATAGCAAATTTTACATCACCATTTTTGCTTTGCTAGTTAGAAGAAAAGAGTAAATTCCTGAAGTCTCTCACAAATACACACACCGTCTTCTTTTTTCTGTGAAAGGTCCATGTACATTATTTGTATAGAAAAGCTAGAAATTCAAGGTTTGATAAAATAGAACTCCATTGTGCACATTTCCTTTTCTTAACCCCACTGACAAGCTGTACATGTAGGTTCTCTAATGAGTCTTATTTAATCGTAAATTTAGACATCATGTCTTACATGAAAATGCCCCGAAACGTAGCCAATATTTTGCAATCTGAAGAAAAAGAAAATCAAATTTAAAGAAATCTTGCGTCACTTTTATTTTATTTGATCTCCTGAGATAAACCGAATGATAAACTTTTTCATTGTCGGTCGGTGCCGCCGCAAGTTCATTCAAACTCCTCAAGCTATGCCTTAACAAGTAAATGTAATTTAAGTAGATTTTTCCCCTCTCAAAATTCTCACACATCTTGCACATCTTTTCATATCAGCTTCATTTAATATATATATATAAATATATACTAAAATGAACATAGTTTGATTTTTGTCATTTAGCTTATGTGTATAACATTAATGCTTGCAACCTGTTGAGTTTAATATGATAATATATAATAATATATAGATACAAATAATGTACATGCATCTTTAGATAGAAGCAACACATATCATGTCAAATGCAAACTGATTCCATTTCTTTGCGTCATTCATTCATCCTCTTGCTTGTAGTACGTTTTTTATTTCTTGCATACGCTGTGCACTGTGAACATTATAATGGTTGTTTTGTACTTGTCACATAATACAATTGCACGGACTCGTGAAGTATTACTGTCGTCATTGTTTGGTTCTCGTAGTATGTATGTATTTCCCCCCCTCCCTAAGATTTGTCATTATTATATTTTGTAAAAAAAATTACATTAACATTTTACTTTTTTTTAAAGAAATGTACATTATGTCAATTTGAGCAACTTTTCTTCAAGGAAACCCCTCTTTGAATGTAAAATATAAATTCCAACTAAATTCTTAATTCCAAAGCTTGTCCATTCATATATGAAAAATACATTATTATTTAACATCCACTATAATGAGAATGCTAGAAAAAGAAAAGAAGACAAATGAGTGTTTCAAGATGAGCTTTGATTAATTTTGATTTTTAATCCCTGTAAAACAAACCCACCCAACCGAATAAACTGTTATTTGGTTGGCTGTCATTTATAAATTAGACCCTGTTTTCCCCAGTTTTTTTATTTACGGAAGCTACAAAGTTTCCATAGATAAAAGGGTAGGGGACTAGTTATCCGCGAAGCGTAAATTTACTCACCTAGCCTTCCCGGTGGCATTTTTTCTGCGAAGTAAATTTACACATGAAGCGCAATTTTGATGGGAGTAAATTTACTCCCTACAATCTATTTAAACCGGATTGAGAAGAGCATATTTAGTATGTATAAACAACGGCCCGTTCTACAAATGATAACGGAGGGAGAGGGGTAAGGTGGGGTGTTAATTTGAGCTTTGTCATCTTGACATGTTTTCATTGCGCTCCAAACCCTCGACTTATATTGCAATGCTTGAACACGCCACACACACACTTAAAGTTTGAAACCCCATCCATATTTCTAAAAGATAAAGAATTAATAAATTGAAAACAAATGAAAGAAAAATTTGGTAATAATGGTACAATAGAAACTGGCAATTGTCTTACTCGTTTATTTATATAGATGGATGGGTATTTATGTTTGCACTCATCAAGTTTGAATAGGAATTTGATAAGTTTGTAATAGAGCTAGCTTTTTTATTAGATGTGGGATCAAGCTTTTCAGTAACCCTCACCTCAAACCATTATTGATTTATGTATACCTGTGTTATCTATAGCCCACACAGCCTGGTTAGGGGTGTGTATGTGTGTGTGTGTGTGTGGGTGTTTTTTTGCTCAATGCCTTGATAGCATTCCTATTGTATATGTATATCGTCACAATAACTTCATTATTTTCCCTTCAATTTTATGTCGTATTATTATGGCTGACAGTGGAAGTTGTCTTTCAAGTCAAATTCACCTCCTCTTCCCTCTGTGCTGTGTTTGTCCATAGAGGTAACGAGTAATGTTGTCGAGAGATACAAAGTGATGGAGAAAAGTGAATTATCCTTTTCCCATCAGGTTCTGGAGAACGTTTCACAGGAAAGCTTGTGTCTCCACAAACTGTCTGTATGATATGACATGTGTCTTAAAAAGTCTTGAGTGTTTATTTAATCAATCTATGTATGTCCATATTTGATATGTAACATAATGATTATATACTGCATAACGTTCTTTCATTACGTTTTGATTCTTGCTGGCCTTTGATTATTTATGTTACAACATTGTGAAAACCAATGGCAAAGTAAACTCTATGGTATGTGAATAATTGTACTATTAGTAGCTTTGTATGGCAACTTGGTTGTTGTAATAAAGCGGGGGGGAAAGTACCTCCTGCTCGGACGGTGTCGACCAGTCTACAGGCCCATTCTCCTGGGGCTTCAATTACCACAGATGCTATAGTCCGTTCACAAACTCGTGGACACACAAGTAAAGATTTTCTCATAGATGGTTTGGTGTATTTCATTGAGATTTTGCATTTAGTCTTAGATTTTTAGTGAATATAATTTTAAAATCTGTAGCTTTCACAGCGGCAAATTCTTTCTATCTTTTGGCAACTTCTATAAATGTGACATAATGTAAACATTCGATAATTTACGATAACAACGCTTGATACTAAGGCCTTGATCCCATTGATAGTGAAATTGGTGATGCTGTCAGTATAACTAATCGCCCCTTTGCTTTGGTTTTTATATCATTCACCCCGTACACACCGCCCGCTTTCGCTATCAGCACAAATGATGAAAGAACAAATCTTTCTCTTTTTATCTGTAGTGTTCAGGGAGACCTCAGCTTTGGAATTAAATGTTACAAGGGTGTGAAAACTACCCACGCTGAAATGACCTTTCTGTGTCGATAGAGCCCTAAAACAGCAACAAACAAACTACCCACTCCTACATTTGAAAAACATGGGATAATGACCCAGGTTTATACAATACTGTAAAACCCTGGTTACTGGGCACGCTTGTTTTTCATATAATGCAAATAAGCAAAATCGCTAATGTGCATTAATTTCATTCATAAAAAATATTTTTGTAATTTCATTAGCAGTCAAAATCTTCATGCCAGGTTTCATTAACTATAACAGACCGTTATTGAGATGCACCCTGATTTGTGTGTCCACGAGTTTTTGAACGGACTATATATATATCTTGAATACAGTACTGGGAGTCCGGTTTGACCTCATACCTGTTTTGTTGTGTGTGTTTGTGGGTGGAGGGTCTACAGTTGTATTCAGATGATATTTTTTTTTCATGTAAATCATCTCTCTTTATAGTATTCATTCTTACAATATAGATTACTGTATATTTTA